>LKEB01000057.1:64045-78963 GCA_003795295.1 Cytospora leucostoma | reverse complement strand
GTATGTATGTATGTGTGTGTGTGGGGCAGGTAATACACGGTAGATCCAGTTGGTTCTGTCCTGTCCTGTTCTGATGATGATGGAGAGAAGAGGAGTGTCTAAGCGATGCCAGTGCCATGCTTCTCCCCTGCCCCCTGCCTGTCATGGTACGGTATGGTCTGCCACGCCCAAACAACAACCTTCCCCCCCTCCCCCCCTCCCCGAATCCCCACAACCACCCCGGGAGGTCGTAGGGAACACCCAGTTCTTAGTGCCAGATCTTAGGTGTGATCAGACTACCTTAGTCCTGGCTAGCTAGCCAGCTGGGCCTCGCATCGCATATCATCGGGGAATAAATTTCATGTTGCTTACTGTTTCTGGTGTGGCGGCATCGGCTGTGAGTGATTCGTGTTAGGCGAAACCAGGAATCCGGCTCGGGTAATACGACAGGTCTCACAGTAGATCGTCGTCAGGCGTCGTCGTGATGATGACGGCTAACGGTGATGGTGGTTATGGTGGTGGCGATGACATTACCAGCTGTACGGTCCCATCACACCCTCAAAACCTCCCCTCCTCCATCATTCCATGAAAGGGTTGTTTCCGTTTCCATTACCACCGGTAGTCCCAAAGCGTCCATCAGATCAGGGAACGGCGCACGCCGGTGGCCGCCACTCAGTCACCGCCGTGAAGCTGCCCTGCGGCGTAGAGGAATGGGGGGGGGGCATTTGCATGAAGGAGGTAAATTGCCTCGCTTATCTGCTCCGCCCATGCATGATCCATGCGGGCATCACCTCAAAGCAGAGAGAGAGATAGAGAGAGAGACAGAGGTTACTGCCTTGCCTGTCAGTCTCGAAATGAATATACTTGGCGCGGCGCATATGTCAGGAGACAACCCTGGACAAAGGGCACTCCACTCGCTACTCCCTTGTTGGCGTCAGGGATACACAGCTTTCGATTTCGATGACAGCTTCGTTGGGTCAAGTTCTTTATTGTCAGGGGCGAGTCCCAGATAGCCTCGAGTCCGGGGAAGCTTCACAGTCCCCCGATACGGCCTGAAGGCACGGCCACCCGCTTCGAATCCACCGAGACACGCATAGAGCAGACAGCTGGGTTAAGTGTGGATGTAGCTTGTATTGTATAGCAGGACACTCGTGATACAGAGGCAAGGATACAGAACCTGATGTCAAGTCGACAACGCTCTTCTAGCATTACATAAAGAAGCCTGAACATGCAGTCCCAACAGGCCACCCCTGTGGGCTGATCCCGGGGCATCATCGTACACCTCACTTGGTGTTCTCTTCTTTTCACCAGTCCTTCATCGAATTTCAAAACCGTTACCCATATCGCCATGCTTTCGTCCATGAGGTGTGACATGCAAAAGACAAACTTTCTGAAAAGCACGAAGATAACACATAGCTGGCTGTTTCTGACAGTCTTTGAGCCCAGCCAAGATACGCCGTAGGCGGGCGTCATGTGAAGGACAGGCAACCCGCGGGAACGTTCCGTGGTTCCTGCCCAACCCTTGAGGGGAGAGGCCAAGGACAACGACAAGTCATAAATATGCCGCATCAAGTCACTGTCAAGGGTGTGCCTGCAGACGCAGAGATTGGCGAGGGAACTCAAGAGCCTTGCAGGGAGGGGAACATGTCGGTAACGAGCGTCGTTAATCCCCTTTCTGCAGCACCTCAACGCTAACCATCTCTGGTAGGGATAGGGGGTGTGTTATGCGTGCTGAGCCTTGATACCTTTTCTGGAGTACAATTGCCGCTTACTCGGTTGTGAGTGAGGCCAACTTTGACAACACCAGCAGGACACCGGTCACACCTTGCGTCATGGTGGCGGACGCCTCCGTATTTCTGTGACCCAGGCTGACAGTGACCACATCCTTGACCAACTTCTCCTCGCCTAGGTTGTTGGCCCATCTGAACACCTTCTCGTCGTCCCTCCCGTCGCCAACGACCATCAGGAAGTCCACAGAACGCGGGTGTGTCTCGTCGGCAGGTATGTGGGACTTCAAGTCTTCGAATACCTTCTCGGAAGCAGTGCTCTTTGTCCAATCTACGGGCTCGACTATTATCGTCCCGTCGGTAGAAATGGCGTGGACGCGCTGCTCCTCGCATGCATCGTTGATGTGAGAGGCACAGTCGCTAGCCTGGCTAACGGCGTGATCCCAGTTCTCGGCGTTCTTGTAGTGGAAAATCAGGCTGCAGCGGCGTTCCTCAATCTCGGCGCCCGGTGTCCGCTCCAGGTAGTAAGTGAGTATTCCCTTCACGGACTCCTTCCATGCCCGGGTGTGCTCGGGGTCCGACATCTCGATCCAGGCGTCGCTGCCGCAGTCCTTTAAGAAACAACCGTTCTCCGCGATCAGGCCCAGATTGGGAACGCGACGGAACAACCGATCAAGTTCTTCGGGGCGCCGCCCAGACATAACGTATACGGTATTGCGCTCGTCCAGGAGCAGGTCGTTGAGGACATCCAAGGTGCGCTACATTGCAATATCGTTAGCTATAGTTCTGCTGCAGGTCATAAGCACCCCCGGCTTCGACTTGATCAAGTCAAGGAGCATCACAGGAACTTTGTGATATTGGCATATACACTTACCTGAGGGCTTGACGGGATGATCTGGTTTACAGGACCCCAGTTAACCAAGGTGTTCTCGTAGTCCAGAATAAAGAGACGACGCTCGCTCCTGTTGTAGCGCTCAACCAGATTGTTCAAGTTCAGACGAGGAACGGATGTCTGGTCATGTCGGTGTTGCTCATCGTAGGCGCGATCCAGCCGCGTCTGAAGTTCGCTGAACCAATGAGACCCGGTGTGATGCATGACAGCCTCGTTCAGCTTCGTCCACCGCTCCTCCTTTTCAGTATTGCCCATTTCAAGGGCCTTGTTGATGGCGTTGGCGCAGGCCCTGTAGTCCCAAGGGTTCACCGACAGCTCGTTGCCCCCGAAAAGCGAGGCGGTACCAGTAAACTCAGACAAGATCAAAGAACCATGCTTCTTCTCGTCGAGGTACTTGCCATCTTGGCAGTATAGGTACTCGTGCGATGTCAGATTCATACCTTCACGCTGACTCGTTATGACCAGAGCATCAGCGATGGTCAGGAGAGCCAGGTACTGGGCGTAGTCGATGTCTTGTTTGAGGTACACAACCGGCTGATACGCGAGGTTCGCGTAGGACGAGTTGATGCGGGTGACAATATCACTCACTGTCGCGTCGAGCTCCGACTTCTCACTCGACGACAGGGCTACCTGGATCAAGATGACGTTTCCTCTCCATTCGGGATGAGTGTTCAGGAAGAGCTCGTACGAAAGCAACTTTTGGCGGACGCCCCGGACGTGGTCCAGCTTGTCTCGCGCTACGATCAGCTTCTTGCCGGCGTAGCGCTCGCGCAGCATGTCGAGCCATCTCTTCACTGCGACATCTTCCCGATGCGCCTTAAGACTGACAGGATCAATGCCAATGGGCAGATTGACGACATCAACGAAACGGTCTTCCAGCTGCAGACCGTCCGGAGTCGCTTCTATGTTGAGCAAACGGCTGCACGTTTGGAGGAAGTGTCGCGCGTATTCGTGAATTTGGAAGCCAATCAGGTTAGCGCCCAGCATGCCCTCCAGGAGCTCCTTCCGGACCGCCAAGCACCGGAAGACCTCGGACGAAGGAAACGCGACGTGTAGGAAGAAGCCAATCTTGGCCTCGGGGATCTTCTTTCGAATCATGCCGGGCACCAAGAGCAGATGATAGTCGTGAACCCAGATCACGTCGCCCCTCTTCCAGTTCTTGACGATTTGGTCCGCGAAGGCCTGGTTGACATTGACGTAGTGCTTATATGAATGATCCTCATAAGCCTTGCTCTTGGGGTTATCTGGTAGTTGGTAGTGGAAGACGGGCCACAGGATTTGTTTGCAGAAATGAGAGTAGTGGCCATCGAAGTCCTTGTCGCTGCAGGTAACGGTGAGCATGTTGTACTCGGTTGCCAAGCGATCCTCGATGTCCTGTTTCTTCTGTGTGTCCTCGAGGGCATCTGTGGGCATGCCGAGGGACCCAACCCAAGTGTAGTCGGACAGTTTTCCATCACGAGCGGCAGCCTCTACGGCATGTCGCAAGCCGCCATTGCCCTGGTCTGCGTGAACGACCTTCCAGTCGGCGTAGGCAAAGACCCGGTCGTGGCTATCGCTTCGTGAGAGTGCGCGAGGCTGCACGATACCCTGACGACCAAGCTCCTGGGCCTTTGCCTTCAACTGCTTATTATGCTCGAGAACGGACGCCGGAGGCAGTGAGTTGCGACGAGCGGAAGGCTGGTCGCGACGGCCACCCCAGACGGGAGACCCTTGATATCCTGGTCCCGGGACGGCTGTGCGAGGGCTCAATGGCTCGTCCTCCTTGATAGTGGACGGGTAGTGAATACGCAAGCCATCCTCGTTGGTGAAGATATCGTCCACAGTCAAGGGCTTATCGTCGACCGGCGTCTCCGGCGGAGTGATGTCGGACTGAGGAACGGGAAATAGACTCGGCTGTCTAGGAGCGGTAGGTCTGGCTTTTTTGGAGCGCGTAGTCGAGCCCGAAGAAATGGAGCCCCTTGAGGGAGTGCCCGGGAGGGTGAAGTGGACGGTTTTAGGGAGGAAGCTGTGTCACGGCAAGTATTGTCAGCGGCTGGTACAGCGGCTAGTTAGGTCTGATCATGACGTGGGAGGTGATTTGTGGGTCTCGTTGTCTGAAGGCAGCCGGGCAGGATGGCGAGACGAAGACCAATGTGTGATGCCAAAAGGGCTGCTAGATAGAGCATTGCGAGATAGGATGAGGTTATTGGGGCCAAGGGGACTCACAGGGATGCAATGAAGACGGTCATTGTGGCCTCTGGGTATCAAGTGGAATAATGGAAACAAGTGTATGGACGAACGTTCTTGGACGATTTTCGAAGGAAGAAGAGGAGTTGTCGTCGCAACAGGCGCAGTGGGGCCGATTGCACGGGCCCGGACCGTTAAAGTTTTCCTGCGATGCGGAGTGTCTGGGTAAGCGTATGCAGTGAGGAGGAGACGAAGAGAGCAGAGAATCTGGACTCTAAAGATTTCGAGTGCATGAGAGTGTGTTGTCTGTCGAGGAGTCGCAGTGCGATGCTATCGTATCCTTCTGATTGTGTGCAAATTCTTCTGGGAGGGAGTTCTTAGGGTGTAAAAATAGATATGAGGGACTTGAGAGGAAGAGTAGGAAAGGTGGGAAGGGAGGGGTGTCCAGGTGAAATATGTCAAATCGAGGTCAAGGTAGAAGATGGAGGTAGACAGTTGACGTTATGTTGATGGAGGTGGAAGGTGTGGAGAGGGAAGATAGATGGATTCGGGTAGTCAAATTATTTGTGTCGGGTACGAATCTGGATGCTTCTTTTTTGGCAAATGCCCGATGGAACCTTGGAAACCTGTATCTCACCTGGGCACTGATACTGTGTAGTATAGTATACGAGTACGTACCTTTGTTTCGTCGGCGGGACGGATGGTGGATGATGGATGATGGATGATGGATGATGCAGCTGGAAGAGAGGCTACACTAGAAACGAGGGAAAGCTGCAAGCCAAAAAGCTCCTGCCGCTGCCAGTTTTGAGGACCTGCAGGGGTGTACAAGGTACAAGGCGCGGGGTGATTGCGGTACCGGTACCTTGGGACGGGGTACTCGGGAGCCTGGAGCTTAGGAACAGGCCGAAGAAAGAGGCTGAATGGTCTGAACACCAATTACGCAGGTACTCAGGTATGTAGGCTGGTGCTTTTTGCTTTTTGCTTGTTCAGGTTGCACGAAGTGGTTGTTTGAGGCCTCTTTGGGGCGTACGGATTTGTAGAGATAGATAGTCTCGGTAGACTACTTACGGATGGGGAAAACTGTTGTTACAAGATAGATCGAAAGAGATCGGGTCAGCAAACAGATCCCTGTTTTTTTATGATGCTCTGGTGGCTCTCCCTTGCAAAACGGCGTCATGTTGTGAGTGTAGCTGTAAGATGTAAAACCAACTGACGTAACCGGCAGCAGAGTTCGGGCCCAGACCAATCCTGGAAGATGCGGGAGGTCAGGATTGCTGGGGGGAACGCAGTGGGAGCTAACGACCAAGGCTGAGGCTGAGGCTGAAGCCGAAGCTGCAGGTATCACTTACAGTGAGTAATGTGAGTGACAGTGATAGAGTGAGCAGCGGCAGTCTTGGGTGATCTGTACGTATTCACTCCAATGTATGTTATATGCCGCCAGTCTATCACAGTCGTCTGCAAAGTCGAGGATCCGGGATGGCAGTTCAGTGGCAGTTCAGTTGCAGGCGGACTGCTCTGGTAAATGTATAACTAATCTAGCTTGAAATGCGGTTCTGCCCGAACGATGATGTACTGTACATAGAGTGCCCGAGGAATGCTGATCAGTAGGAGCATGGACATCTTTATCCTTCGATGTGGGTTTTGGGTGGTAAAAAATTGAAAGGCACATACAACATCCGACAATACAGATCATACACGATCATCACATCAACGATGAAACGAAACCGAGTCAGCCAACCCTTCCTTCGATTGCGTGGAAATATGGCTCAGACCCCGTGCAAGGTTGCTGCTGGCTTTCTGATAACGTCACATGCGTCTCTGAGACCACATACTGTAGTACCTAGATCTGTACTGTGTATACCTGGGAGACCCAGGTAAGAGAAAGTTGTCGAAGTATCAAGAACGTCGTCATCCAACGGTTCAACGTCTTATCACATACTGATGATCGATGGCGGAGGTTTTCTTCCGGTGGGTCTGGCGGGGCCGTGGGGCGGCGAGCGGGTTCGATTGCTGCGGAAAGCACCTGGGCACTTGAGTGAAGGGTGGAAGTTTCTCGACAATTGTATGTACCTCCATTACTACCTAGGTACCTAGGTACTATGGTACAGCAGAGTTTTGTACTTGCAGGTGGCTGATTCCAGCCTTGTTTCTATTTTATTCTCTCTCGGGAAGCACTCAAAAGCCGATTGACCGGCTCCTGGCCGGGAAGCTCGTTGTGGTGGGGCACACGTGTGCCGTTGGATGGATGTCGAGATCCGAGGTGGCAATAACTGGACTAACGGATCATCAACAGTTATTACTGAACTGTGGTACACGATTTACTTATTTTTAACATCTGGTGAATCACACAGATAGGTATGACAGGCAATGCTGGGGGTTATTGTCGCGTTCTCGTTGCCATTGTAGATACCTAGGTTGGTAGGTACTATGTATATACGGCATACCAGCAACGTCCGCGATTCGGGCTTCCCGGCCCGGAAATGCGCTACAGCTTTGCCGCGGGGTTCTTGCCATAAGACGGTGATCCATACATTCGGCCCGGCCAGATCGAATGCTATTGGGAACATCACCTCATCCTGTCTGCTGTTGACAGAAAGCTAAACCATCACGATGCCATCACTCCTATGTGGATCCACTTGAATAGCTATTAACTGCTTCTGTATATTTACAACTGGTATAGTATATAATCAAGAGTATGTGACATTGGCATAGACATACAGCACCGCATTGATGTCCTGGTGTAGACATCGGGAGTCTCGGGCAATGCTGAATACTGTACATATGTACTCTGGTACATACATACTTGAGTACCTAGGACGGTTGACCCCGCGGTTCCACCGGGTGTGTGGCTTGCTTATGCATGTGCTCGATGCGATGCGTTACAACGCCCAGACTGCCAGAGGAACATTTTGAGAATCTTCACCGGTACCCCTGCGCGCGGGAACCTCAAGCCACCTGCTGCATACACACTACTGATCTTGATAGACTCGTACACCATTACACTGCATCCATACTAAGTACAGGGCGCACAAAGAGAAATCAACGAGCCTGGTTTAGAAAGTGTAACCCAATGGCCATGCCCTTGCAGCCAACCATCCCTCCCGGCCGAAAGGAGCTGACGACAGGCTTGTCGACCATTATCCGGCGCATGACCTGACTGCCCATCTATCGGAGAGGATTCTGCGGTTTTAGAAAATGGCACCCTTTGCTTGGGGGGAACGAGGGGCCGGGCCGAATGGGCGGGAAAAATCGCGTCAAATACCTGAGAGGCTGGCCGGGAAATTGGCTCATGGGCACCTAGAATGGGGAAGAGGAAGCAGGGGGGGGGCGCGGAGTCAAGCTTATCGATTTCGACATGCCTGGCGATGTTTGCTCTAGAAAGGGCAAGAAGACCGGGGTCGGGAAGCTGGGGAAAGCTTTCCCCATGCAGCGCACCCGTGGACGCTTCTAGATTCTAGACCGGGCTTCCAAGGCTCATACAGGGTCGTTGCTGCGCCTGCAGACTCCGTCAGACTTTATTGTGCCATGCTGACACCAGCGAGCTTGGCAGATGCCCAGTTGAGACTACGTGAGGTATGTAACCACTCCCCGCCCTGCTTTTCCGCTCAAGAAAAGTCTGCCCAAAGCATACCTTCAGGGCTTGGTTCCAAGGTTCTTATGATAGGTCACACGACCGCCCTACAGTTCTAACAACAGCAACAAAGTTATGTTGTCTTGTGAAAGTCTATATCGACTTCCAAGGTTGTCCTTTGCCCGATCTTACGACATGGACACCTCCATCTCCGACAATGTGTTGAGTTTCTAGCTAAGTTAAGCTGTTCTACATCATCAAGCTCGCTCCCTGCCGATCCTGAGATGGAGAGCTGCAACGACGCTATCAATAAATGGTATGTATTGTTGCGGCCTAAGAAGTGGTATGGTGGCCTCATTGACCAGTGGGATATTCAATCTCAACCCCGTGCCGCGGGCAGTGTCATCTCGACCCTATCTCGAGGATCAACGCCGCTCTTTCGACCGCATCTCTGGAGTGGCCGATATTCACATGTTAGCACTTGGCCCTGCTATCATGACATGCAGGAACCTTCGAGAGGTCCCCTGTCGGACTCGTGTGACGTGACGGTTCATCAGTATATCAGCAAGTGCTGCTGTCCGGAGCTACCCTGTGTTCTGCCACCTCGACCTCGCCGCACATCCTTCGCCATCCCGCGATTCGGAAAGCCTCGCCTAGATCCCCAAACACCCCCCTGAACACCTGGGCATATAGTCGTCGTTGCGCCACGCGTCCAAAGCTACTATCAAGGGTATGGAAGGTATTTACCCAGAGTATACCCACGAGTGTGCCATGGTGGGGGAATAGACAAGATGTCGCCCTCCGAGAACACCCGAACATGCATGGCAATCACATTGTGCCACGGCTCAAGGAGCGAATCGCGGATGGGCTCGCTACTGGCGGTTTGATATTGCGAGGTGTGAGCTATATGCGAGTGTCACATATTCTATATGCACTACTGACCTTCATCCAAGACACGTCTGCCTATGCCCAAGCCAGGCGCACAAACTCCTGTCACAAATGACGGGCGGCTCTTGGTCGCTTCGTTCCGACTGTGTCCACTTTCCCATGGGCGGCATCTGAAAACATACGACCTTGGGACGTGGGGAAGGAGGGATGCAGGCCTGCAAAGGTGGAGGGCATTTCCCGCCACTGGCCATCAGAAAGCTTCAGTTCGTATGCATGGCGTATCAGGGCGGTTTTATTGACCCCAGATGGCGTCAACTTCCTTGCCACTATTACCGGCTGGCATGAAGCTCAGCTTTTTATGCTTCAGTTGATTGAATCGACTCATCGAAGTCCCGACACAATCCCCACCAAGGAGACATGGCGTGGAACATCTCTGGGAACGGAGGTACGATAAACCGTGTTAGGGCACATTCAACAGAAGTCAAACCTATCCTTCGGAGGACTACCAAAAGGATACCCATCCTGGTGCGAGGCAAAGATGAAGGAGGAGCTATACAGCAATTTCCACATTGCGAGGTATGGTGATGGGTATCGTCTTCTCCCCTTGGAGAGAAGTCTCGGCCAGAATATCGTCGCAACTCAAACCTGCAACAGTGACCAGGCTACCAGGACACCTGGTGTTACCGCACTGTTCCATCGCGGAATATCATATCTCGACAGACGAGCGTTCGGAATATGTAATTCGCTCTGTGCTTGACCGTCAGGTAGCATGTATAGACCAGCCTGGGGAGGAGCCACCTATGCCCAGGTGCTAACTCGAGTACTCTGTCTTTCTTCATCCGAAACACTGCAGATTGCTACTATGGCCTATGATTTGCCCTGGAATCTCACAATCAGCCAGCTTACAGTTTGCGGGGCTGTGCACAGTTTAGCCTCGAGATGGATTTTGGGCTCATCTAAAGAGTCCATGGCAAGGTTATACGCCGGAATAAGCCAGAGACTCCCCACACGCTTCCTCATTCTCTTCGAGACTTTTGGCCTTGCTTTCGCAATCCCCATGCGCTGACAGTAAATTGAGTATAGGACAAAACATGTAGCCGCTGCTATAGGCTAGAAACAACATCGCCCAAGCCATAGATGGGGGTTGCTCACTCCGAGACAGCGCCCGTATGCTTCTACCTGTATCCCATGCAATACGACGGGCGGCGGCATCAATTACTTCTTTAACCAGGCAGTCTTCACAAACCTTGCGGTTTTCGTCACCAGAGAACTGATTTGCTGTCGAGCAAGAGTGGATACCAATAAGGCTTTAGCATCCTCGAGTGTTGGGTCGACCGGATCATCACACTTCACATATCACGACCACCGCGTCGAGATCCAAATGAGTCAGCCCTGAAACGCTTTTATTCACCAAGTCTTCATCTAAATGGGTATCAAATGTTCTCCTCCCAAGACCTCTGCTGATAAATCTCCCTTCCCATCTCTTGAAGCGGGTCTTTCGCCAAGAGTAACCATATGCACCGATCCTTTCCCTTGACCCGCATCAATCGCCTGGTGAACGAACACTTGCAAAGTTCGATTCGGCAGGGGCTAAGCAGGGCCTTCTCCAGGACTGACAGCTGACAAATCGCCGTAGAACACGCTCCCTTATAGGGTGGGCGGACACTGTCACGTCTGCAGCCGCCTGGACAGGAGGCCCTGCGTTCGGATTGCCCTTCATCACTTGCGCTTGGTCCTTGCCCTCGTCTCGTTTTCCCCGTTCGTCGTGATCGAGTTGTATCCGCCCAGGTGAGCCACCCTCTTGTTCTCGACACCTGCTTCAACAAGGCGACACTGAACGGACGGACCGGTATTTCCCGTCATAGTACCAAACCCGCGAGCCCTCTTAGTTCCTCCACAACCGCACGGCCTTGTCCTTTCCACCACTGCCGACCTTTTGCCCATCCGGGCTCCAGTCCACGGCATACACCTCGTCATCGTGACCCGGAAGATCCTCGGCAAGCTTGCACGTCCTCACGTTCCAGACCTTCAGGGTGTTGTCGCGCGAGCAGGTTACGAGCAGGCGGGAGTCGGCAGAGAAGGCGCACTGGTAGACGTGGGCTACGTGGCCGCGGAGGGTGTTGATGAACTTGCCATCACTGTTGAGATATCAAGTTAGTGACTGTCAATAGTAACAGATTAATGAGGGTTGAACATACCGTCCAGACCAAAGCTTGGTGTGGTTGTCGAACCCACAGCTCGCCACCGTAGTTCCATCGGGCGAGAAGGTGACATGGTTCACCTGCTTCTGGTGGCCCAGCATCCGTGCCAGGGGCTTCTTGCCCTCGTTGATCGGGTCCCAGAGGAACATGGTGAAGTCATCCGAGGCACTGACTACCTTCTCCACGATCTTCCCATCCTGACGAGCCGCCTTCTCGAACCTCTCCTTCGCCTTCGCCCTCTTTCCCTCGACCGTGCCGGGAACCTCGCGCGTGTGGTCGAAGAAGCCCGTCCGCACAGCGAAATCGGTGGACAGCGCAAGGTGGTTCACCCAGTGAGCATGGCTCTTCAGCTCGTGCACCAGGGTTCCCTTGACGGCATCAAACACCCGAACGGACTTGTCGTGCGATCCGGTGTAGATCAGCCCAGTTCCCTCACCACCCGCGCCCCACCGCACACATGTCACGCTGCCCTTGTGTCCGCTGAGCACATGTTCCGTCCTCCCGGTGTTGACTACCCACACGCGCACGGTGCCGTCCTTGGACGCGCTCGCCAGCCTCGAGGTCCCGTCGCGCCAGAGGTGGTATGGCTCCCAGGCCAGCTGCAGCGTGGGCTTCGCGTGGCCCGTGAACGCGCTGCCCATGTTCGTCCCGGTGACGGGGTCCCATATCCTGACCGAGCCGTCCATGGAGCACGTCGCGAGCCTCTCTCCGTCCGGCGACCACGATACTCCTAGTACCCAGCCCGTGTGGCCCTTGAGTGTGTGCCTGGGCGTGCCGGTCTCGCAGTCCCACAGCCGCGCCGTGTTGTCGCCGCTCCCCGTCGCCAGCAGGCTGCTCGTCTTGGGCGAGAACTGCGCGCACAGGATCGCCTGGCCGTGTCCGGGGATCTTGGCGGCCAGCCTCGTCACGGACTGTACCTTGAAGACGGCTTGGGGTTCTGCGCTCAGGGTGATGGTCGTCTCGAAGGGGTTGTCCACGCCGTGGCTCTTCAGCAGCTCGAGCAGGTTGGTGGGGTACTGGTCTATTATGATGGTGGTGTTGGGGATGTGGATGCGGAAACGGTACGGCAGGAAGTCCTCGCGGTCGAGACCCATGAGGGTGTTGAGGAGGAGGGAGACATTCTTCTCGGTCGCATCGGCGAGGGGGATCTCGATGACATCGGTCATCTGCTTGCCGTCGCCATCAACGAAGCGCGCCTTGAAGGAGCCATCTTCTTGGGGCAGGATGGAGGATATGTCGGCCTGGGTGGTGGTGCGCTCGAGGTGTTCGCGGCGTTGGCGCTTGGAAGGCGGGGGAACTGCGGTCGACATCCTGATGTTCGTCTATCGAAGTAAAGGAGGGAGGATGTAGAAAGGGGGAGGAGAATCTGGACCCCGTGGTGTCGATATCGGATGCTGTTGTTGTAGTTGTAGTGACCTCCAAATGGAAAAAAGTAGAGGGTTAGGCGTATCGCATTCTGAAATTTTTACCCCGCGTCGTGGACCCACCTGGGCAGTTGACATCAATCCAAGGTTTCATTAAAGTGTCGTCGGGTGCATGTGGGAAAGCCTCGGCCGCCTCTCGAACCCCTGCCTTCCCCTTCGACGGGTCTAAAATTGCAGTGAAAGGATGGGGCTCTGCGAGGAGTTACAACGGGATTACAACGCAGAGCCCCATCCTTCCTTATCCTTACGTTGTAATCCCGTTGTAACTCCTCGCAGAGCCCCATCCTTTCACTGCAATTTTAGACCCGTCGAAGGCACCGACGCTTATCTCATTCCCCTTATCTCTCTGCCTGCACCGGCCCCTCGATGGGTCTATGAATCAAGCCGGAGGCCCTCTCCGGGGCTCAGCCTCTTGTCTCCATTGCAGGTCACTATCATAACCCTCGATGTGTCTGAATGCACTTCAACTTAGAGCCGCAGTGCAACACCTACAATCTCGAACATTAGTGTCTCGGGATAGTGCCGACGCATATTGTTGACCATATCGACTAGTTCGAATATGCAGCGGACGCCGTAGGGCAACGACGGACCTGTCCTTCCGTAATCTGCGACAACGAGTACTGTATTGACTACACCGAAGCGGACTGGTTACGAACCATCCAGGTATGATCATTGCCGAGTGGCCCCGAAATTACCGAATGCCTCACCGTCCCATGAAGATAGGATATCTCCAGAACGCCAAAACACTTACCGGACATACCTGAATGCAATGACCGTGTTCAATGAAATGAGACATTGGATGCACATCGAACACATTCGAGGCGGATTCCCCTCGACAACCCTAATTGGTTAAGGCGTGCTCCATTATGATTCGAGGAGCCCCTCCGTCCCTTTCATCGCCATAATATTTACCGGCAAGTACACCTCTGCCGGGGTGATAGATATTAATTCTGAACCGTACTGGTGAATTGGCTGTTATATCTCCACTCTAGTGGAACAAGAGTCGGTGATTGGCAGGTTAGGTGGCAAGTTGATGTATTCTTGCACAGAACTTGCGAGAGGCTGTACAAGATGACGATCCCTGTCGGTACGGTAGCAAAATAGCATTTATTACCCCGGCAGAGGTGTACTACTACTAAAAATGGGTCGCCTTTCATCATCGCCTCCCGCCCCTGGCCCCATGGCCTGCCTTGGGGTAATACTCCCTCCGCTCATAGACCTCCTCCGTCTCCGAGTCAGCATCAGCGGAGGATTCCTGGACTCGTCTTTCCTGGTGCATACTCCGGCTCCTCCTTCGGCCCCTATCCTGGACACCAGTGCTCCGTGACCGATACTCCTTCCTCTCACCATCATGGACATGCTGCGAGCCATGCCCATGACTCTTTCGCGACTCGCTCCGCCGGTGCTCCTCAAATTCGCCGGTAAGAGGCGTGTACTCGATCTCTCCCTTGTAAGGACTTGGCAGGGCATGGGAGTAGTAGTATTCTCGTTGAGCCTTGTCTGTGTTCAGGTGCAGGTTGGGATTGTGATGGGTGCTATGGCCATGGCTAGGACGACGGTGCTGTTCGTCATAGCAAGAGTACTCGGTGTGGGAAGTTCTCCTATCCAGGGAGTGAGGACGGTGCTGACGGTACGAGACGTGCTTCTCCTCGTGGTGGCTGTTGCGATTGACACGGGTGTTATCACGAGTGACGCGATCCTTGGCCGTCCTGAGAAGCTCAATGTGTTTCCGGATCTTGTTCATCTCGACGCCTACACATTCCGTCAGTTTGCTGTTCATTGGTCATGATCCGAGGAAGTGTTCTGGGTGACTCACAGTCCTTCTCTGTCAGTGCAGCCAGGAATCTGTCGTACCACTTCTCAAACGAACGCTCCGACATGAGGCCGTCGAGGTAACAGTTTTGCAGGCCTCGGAGGATACTACTGGCATCCTTGTCCAACCGCTTCTCCATGTCCTTTCTCTTGATCATACGGGAGAGCTCCCATCCTGATTTGACAGCTGTGATCAGGCCACCGCAGGCAGCCAGGGTGGCTACGGGCGGGATAGTCATCGTGAAGTGTGTAGATTTC
>LKEB01000057.1:31472-64014 GCA_003795295.1 Cytospora leucostoma | reverse complement strand
GATCGTGGAGGTGAAAATGCGGTAGAAAGCCTAGAGGATGGTGATGGACGCTGAAAACGATGGCAGATTCTTGACTGTGAAGAGATGGGGTGAGGAGAACGCAGTCAAAGCGTTGAGCGTTTGGAGTGTATAAGAACAAAGAGAAGTAGGTAGTGAGACGAGTTTAGGCACTGAAGCACTTCACTTGAAAATGCTACCTATATTGGGAGTGAGTTGTGAAATTGTTGCACAATGTGACACGGATGATTTGGGGTCTTGTTTCCTCAGACCGCGGCAAGTTGAAAACACTTGGGGACCGGAATACTGGGCTTTGTTTCGATGCCCAGGTCTGACCGCTAGAGTTTAGTAGCCAAGGGCAGCCCTTATCTTGAAAAGACGGCTTTGTTGTGTATGTACCTTCCTATATTTAGGATTAAAGGGACGAGTGCCTGATTCTAAGGGAAGCTGTCTCGGGTTGGGCCGCTGGCTGGTCGGCCACCGGCTGAGACGAAGGAGGAGCGGCGTAGCAGCCTGTGGAGGATCCGCCGGATCTTGCACTGCCGTCCATGGAGCTGTCACCAGGAAACCATATCCGTCGCATGTACGTATAACTTGCCGTCTGTCCTCACCTAGGAGGCCGTAGGAGCTTCAAAGTCTCCCTGATCCAAATCATGGACGCTATGTTGAGTTTTGCAAGTTGTAAGATGGCTGGAGGTCGGATTGTGCAACGGTGAGACGAACTGTGCCATTCCAAAAGCGGCACAGGGTAGTGGTTGCACGGCAGGGTAACTGCGGATAGCCTCATGAAGCTATACGGAAAGCAGAATGACGGGCATAACCCTGCGTAGAGCCCTTGGAGTTGCCGGCTTGGAGCGTTGAGTGTAGGCTTCATCGTCGTCATACTAGGGACAGTGCAGCAGTCTGTCACGCTTGGACAGTGCACCATGCAGCTCCGCCAGGAAGGGGAACGTCGCACACAAGAGAGAGAGGTAGGAGATGTTATACAACCCCAGTTTTTCGATGCTGAAACCCGTGCATGTGTACATCATAGGTGGCACGCACATCGTGCAGCGTGCCGGCAATGAAGAAACAACGATACGTTCCGGGCAGCAACAAGTGAATGAAGACTGTATGGATGCTGGAAAAGAACATCAATGGCTTTATGAAGGTGAGTACCGCCTTTCGATATCATGGAGATGGTCCTCGGGAGGATGGTGACGACTTGAAGAGGGACTTTTGTGAGTTCGACCCGTGGACTGTCTGAGTATTGCAATCCCCTCTGTCCACCCGCCCACGTACGTGGGCACGAAGAGCTGTCATAGCGCACAAGAGATCGCAGCTGCAGAGAAACGGTTGATCTTGAACGAGATGCCGATCCTTGCACTCCGCAGTTCGTACAAAGGTCTATGGCCCGCTTGGCCAGCTGGAAGACTTGGTCTTGTAAATCGCTGTGGTCTTGGGGCCGAACTCGACAACAATTTGCATCCATTTCCGCACCAAGAGCAGTCCGATGCGGACAGCAGAGTAGTCAGCGACAGGATCTTTCAACAGGTTGTATCGATGCAATCCAATCAGTGAGGAAGCTCTTGGACTTCGAGATACGGACGTCTTGCCCCAATGACCGCTCCCTTCCCACACCCGAGCTATTGAATTTCGATCGACTGGCAGTCACATGGTATACACTCGTAGGTATATGCGGCTGGTGCGTCGTAAGATGCCCATCAACCGGCCCTTCCCACTTGAAGCCTGGGGTGTCCGTCATGAGATTTATCCCAGGGCAACGGGTAGGTGATGTGTGATGTTTGGTGGCGAGTGAAGGGGAAGGCCACGAGATGGCGAATCAGACGGACAGGCCGAGGTGAATATGTGCACCGTACGGAGACGAAAACGGACTAGTAGTTAGCGCCCGTCACCGCCTCAATGCGCCACAGCTCTTGCACCCTCCGGTACCTGGAAAGCCTGGAAAGCTAGGTTGGTCCCTGCAGTAGCATGCTCAGCCACATGACGTAGAAGACAAGCATCTGGGGTCTGGGGTCCGGAGTGGCTCTGGACCAACCGTTTACTGCATAGTACGGATGACGCATTGGGAAGGCATGCAGCCTCCTGGATATCTGGAGCCATCATCAGAGACGAGCGTGTCTTGGCGTGGTCTTGGCGGTATGGGATTCTGGGCAACACTGGGCAAGTGCGACCGCATCAGCTCATCGCATTGGTCCCTTCAGCGCATCTGCAGCTGTAGCAGCCGAAGATTTCCCAGTTTTCCCTGAAGGCTGAAAGCACTTCCGTCATCACTTCCCTACTTCGTGGCCTCCGAACGTACGGAATAGGTATGCGTAAGTACATATGTACATTTGAAGGTACACGTGTGAGAGATAAGAAACCCAATTCCTTCCGAATCACTCGCAGCCAAGCCTTGCTATCTTCGTTGATCACGACCTGTCAGCACCTCCAGACTCCTTCCCACAATCATTACAAACCTAACCCACCGCACTTCTGACAGCCCGACTTGTACCAGTTGACCCCGTAATAAACACCAATACACGCACACGCCCACACGCACACGCCCACACGCACACGCCCCTCTATTCAACAACAACTCCTCCACCTGAGCCCACCAAGGGGAAGACGCGTCGCATACGACTCAAAATACGAAAAAGAACAAAGGTGATTCGATCGATTGGGACGGACGACTCTTGGATTTAGCAAGCGTCTATCAGATTTCACGTCATTCACGCGCTAAGCCCTTGCTTGGCTGTTCTGCCTTTGAATGCGTAAGTCGAGCTTCGTGGTTTAGTCCCTATAACTACATCGCCAATGCTTGGCTCCGCCCGGCAGCGGACAAATGATGAAGGACCCATGATTTCAGGACCTAGCTGGTCATGACGGGACCCAACCTTCCCGAACCTCCTCTGACTACATGTAATTCAGCCCCCCCGTACTAATACTTTATTCCAACAGACCGAATTCGAACTTGGGCGAGGGCGAAGGCCCATGGCGATTCTCGTTTAGTTACCTCCTCCCGCGGTGCCAGCGTCTCACGCACCTCAACCGGCCTCTCACGGGCGAACCCTACTCAGAGCAATGATGCACCTCTCGCTGAAAAGCACTCCACCCCCGTTGAGGGCGATGGTGTGGCCGAGACGCCTCAGCCCGAAAAGAAGCCTGTCTACAAGCGCTTCTTCAACGTGATATGGAACGTACTCACGTCGAGCTGGATCAATGTGCTCCTGGTCTTCGTACCGGTCGGCATTGCTGTACATTTCATCGGCATGTCTGACGGCATCATCTTCGCTATGAACGCCATCGCCATCGTTCCCTTGGCAGGTCTGCTCGCTCACGCTACCGAAAGCGTTGCGAAGAGGCTCGGTGATACTGTCGGCGCCCTCATGAACGTCACCTTTGGTAACGCTGTCGAACTAATCATCTTCATCATCGCGCTGGTCAAAAACGAGATACGGATTGTTCAGGCCTCCCTTTTGGGTTCTATATTGTCCAATCTGTTGTTGATACTGGGAATGTCTTTCGTGCTGGGTGGTCTCCGTTTCCGTGAGCAGATCTACAACAGCACTGTCACCCAGATGAGCGCCTGTCTGCTCAGTTTGAGTGTTATCTCTTTGCTCTTGCCTACTGCTTTCCATGCCTCGTTTAGCAGCACAACACAGGCCGATTCCCAGGTACTGAAGGTCAGCCGTGGTACCAGTGTTATCTTGCTACTGGTTTATTTCCTCTACCTCCTCTTCCAACTCAACTCGCACGCCTACATGTACGAATCAACTCCTCAGCATGTCATTGATCGCGAGTCTGTCCCTGGTCCCGCGGCCGACTTCTTTGAGTCTTCAGACAGCTCGAGCTCCGATTCTTCGTCAAGCTCTGACTCTGACTCCTCTGGACATTCCTTCAGTACTGCAAGGAGGATCAAGCGCGCCATAAGGAAGGGCAAACGAAGTCGCAAGCAAAGCATGGCTTCTGCGGAGGCTGAAAAACCCGCCAACATCTCGACACCTTCCTCGCCTGCCGTTGAGACCACCGCAGACCCCCTGGATAGGACTCTGCGCGACCCAGTTGCGTCTTCCAGCCAAGAGCCCGTAACGCTGCAGCTCACGGACGAAGCTGTGCAAGCTCTAGGCGGGGTCCAAGAGAGGAAGAGGAGGCGGAAGCACAGACATCGAAAGAATTACAAGGATACTGAGCACGCTGAGGACGGTGACGATGCGGCCACTGTAGTCCTCGGTCCTGTACCCAATGATGTCGATGATGGCAACACTACTAAGCGTGTGGATTTTGCCCTCGCACCAGATCTCGAGGCCCAGACCAGCACCAATCGAGCGAAACCCTTCTCCCTTCGCACACTTCGCCCAAACTTGGCCAAGAACCTCACCCAGAACGTCTTCACCTCACCGCCCATTGCTGCAAACACAAATGCAAACGCCGCGCGCCAGCAGCCTGCCCGTGCTCTTCGGCGAACGCAGTCCCTCCCGTCCCAACACCAGAGCTACCGTGGCCAACCTGGCGCTCTGCCGCCCATCGTCCCTATCGTGGTCAACAGTCAACCTAAGAGCACAGGTGCTGACGGCGACGAAGAAGAGCCCGAGATCTCCCGCACATCTGCCGTCCTCTTGCTTCTCGGATCCACGGCTCTCGTCGCACTTTGCGCAGAGTTTATGGTCGATGCCATCGATGGTGTTGTCTCAGGCAACTCGGGCCTCTCCGAGGCATTTGTCGGTCTGATTTTGCTGCCGATTGTGGGTAACGCCGCAGAACACGTTACGGCTGTTACTGTGGCTGTCAAGAACAAGATGGACCTTGCTATTGGTGTGGCGATCGGAAGTTCCATCCAGATTGCCTTATTCGTGACGCCACTCGTAGTCATCCTGGGCTGGATCATGAATAAGGACATGAGTCTTTATTTCACCTTGTTCGAGACTATCAGTATGTTCGTCTCGGCCTTCATCGTGAACTTTTTGGTTCTCGATGGGCGGTCGAACTATCTCGAGGGCAGTCTGTTGTGTGCTGCATATATCATCATTGCTGTCGCGGCGTTCTTCTATCCCGACAGTGATGAGGCTAACTCTATTGGCGGTGGAAGCGATGATACGAGCTCTACCAGCACCGAGGTGGCCAAGTTGATGGCCAGAGGTGCTATGGGCCTGTTTGGATGGCAATGACACCTACTATGATAACGAAACGGTGTTGGAAGAGCGTGGTTCGATGGCTTGACGAGGTTCACCCTACTGAGGGTCGATATTCTGCTGCGGAAAGCACACGAAAGAGGCGATAGGCTCCTCAATGACCTTTATGACACCGTTTTGGGAAATTATATGAAATTACAATGGACGCAGCCTACGGCTGATGTCTATCTGCCGAGTGGTTGGGCAAAGTAATGGACCATGCAATATTGGCTGTGTAAGGCCTCAAATCATCCCCTGCATCGATTCTCGCGATCTATGGCTCAATAATGTGATTCTTTCTCTATGCATATACCTCGAACACCATCAAGGTCATGCATGTGACGGGCGTGACTCGGCTCTGAGCTATGCGCCAATCGCATATCAACTACATAGATGGATCCCGCTCGGAAGAGGAACCGAGATATGTCTGTCTGGTGTGTTCCGAGTTGCTACTCCGAAACACGCAAACAATGCGCGCTATAGCAGCATGTTCGTTAGCTCATGCTTTGGGTAGTATGACCCACGAGCTACTACAGTGGCAACACACCCCTGGACGTGCCTATATCATGGAGCAGAGGCCATCTATAGTAGACCAGCCCAAGCGCTCCTCGCTATCAACCTCCTCATCACCAGAGCTTACCCTGGAATAGTCCGCCGGCCAGACAACTCGGTATCAAACCTGGGGTAGACGAGGCTGGGCACATAAGATAGTATGAACTTATCAGCGAACTTTTGCGCTCCAAGTTAGGCCCCGTGCATTTGGCCTACCACCGCGTTCGGCTATAGGATGCTCAAGGCTATGCACTAGATTACCCTCTCAATAGAGTTGTTAAGAGGGTAACTAAATCAGGCTGGCGATCAATCCCACTCGGAACCCACGACGGTATGGGTGGGTGGATTTCTGGTCCGTGCTTTCCATTCCATTCCCATTCCACTGAAGCTCTATTACATAATCAATTCAACCCACTAGAAATCTAGGGGATAGGTGGATGGGTTTAAATGGAAATTATCCCTAAGGGTAGGTCGAGGTCGAGGTCGAGGTCGATACCTCTAGAGGGTCGCTTCCTAGGTCTCGAGATCTTATCTTATCTTATCTATTTTGATCTTATCGATAAGATAAGTATAATTTCGTCCGGGGCTTTTCCCCCCCCCCCTCTTTTAACCCTTAATAACCCTAAGGAATCAATCAATCACACTCTAATCCACTAAGAACTCGAAACTCCATATTGATCTATTTCAATATGGCCTTGCTTAGTAATATCCATTCCAATTCCCACTCAGTAGTGGGATGGGTGGGAGTGGAATTGATCGCCAGCCTGAACTAAATCGTGAGTACTTGGTTCTATTTCGATATATGATTATTATATGGTTTTGTCCGGTCTGTTAGGATTAATGGCAAGGTGTGGCAGCGCCTATGGGTTGTCACCAGTTAGATTAGATAAGGAGATTAGATAAGGTATTCTGCCAGGCGGTGTGGGATAGACCAACCTTCAGAAGATCTTAAGCCCCACCTCTGGACCTGCCTTTCGTAGCTTCCTTCTAGGAACAACCACCAATACAGAGAACAGAATCTACTACTTGCATTCGCACCCACCAGTGCTACTACACAAGGGGCTATTTAGTATACGAGATAATTAGCTAAAGTTGGCTGGTTGAGGTAGGCCTCCTGAGTTCACTACAATTCCAGACCCATTGAGGGATTGACGCAGATACCACCTTGGGACCCTATATGATCTACGGTTAGGCAGGCAAACAAGCCCTCCTCAAGTATAAAATGCAGTGAAAGCGAAGGCTGCGTATTCACTCCACTCCAGCCTCCACTGCGTACCCCTCGATGGGTCTAAAATTGCAGTGAAGAATTACTTCACCGAGGTGTCGAATTTGTCGGCCACCTGCTGCAAAAATGGCAATACTCGGGCGGTCATCTGGCTGAATCAGCGGCTGATTTACCCTGATCAGGTAAAGCTTAACATCGCGTGATATTATGCATATTGCATAAGGATAAAATGTTCGTGAACTGCAGAAGCGAGCACCATTTTGAGCTGGCTCAGAGCCTACGGTACCTAGGTAGCTACCTGGCTACCAGGTAATTGAGAACGTTGCACTGCATTTCCAGCCCCGTCCTGCCTGGAAGGACTTAACATGTGGCATTGTTGGCTACTTATATGTATCTAGTGATGGAGGTATATGAAAAAGAATGATGTAAGGTATCGCGGTCTGAATTGCGCCTGTTATATGGAATGGGAAATGATAGGGCACCGGGAAAATGATTGCCCTCGTTCAGACTTCGACGCATATTGGTCTGCTCATGGATTTCCGAAACATCCTGCAGTCAATAAACCACGCCTATTGTGCCGAGGGCAGACCTGCGCTTCCAGCGAACGGTCATATGCAACTTACGAAATACCGTACTGGGAAATGCAGGGGATCCGCAAGTCTTACCTAAGGGGCAAGGGTTCCCCAGGGGGGAAGACTTATGAAGTTTAGGTAGGAAAGTCATATGATAATACGTACCTTAGGAACCCTCCTCGACCTTATAAGGGTCCCTTCGTCGCTTAAGAATATATCTCTATAATTTATAGTATAGTGGATAAGTTCGTAGCTATTGACAAGCCAGTTTCCAGTAAAATTTACATTGGTCGGTCCCGAGTGTGTAAGTTCTTTCATTTCCTTCGTCGTACCTTCCTTTCCTTACCTCGAAGGTGAAGGTGACGGAGGTACGGACCTTTTTGCCTCTAGTTGAATCGTGAAATCTGGACCAATCAGAGCCCTTCATATCACGTGACATCTTCACCCAATTACCGTAACTCTTCCCCCAGGGGGAAGTCTTCCCCCCCAGGGACAACTTAAACTCTGTGTAAGGCTTCCCTAGGGGGGGAAGCCTTATTATAGGCCTCATAGTACCAGTACGGTACGTGATGCCTTGTAATTGTTCGTGGTAGTATTGTATCTATAGTCTCAAGGGACATACATCAATAGCTGTGATATAGGAAGGAATGTACAAGACGTATAAGACCTTGGAGTCTTGAACTACGGCCCCGGGGGAAAAAACCCACGAAACGTCGCATGGCGTGGTTGAACTTCAACCTCTCCTGTGGGATCTGGAATGGATCTTTTGGTGTCGGACCATATCATTCTTCCTCGCGAATGCCTTCCCGCATTCAGGACATGCGAACGGCTTCAGTCCGTTATGACTGTCTAGATGGCCCTTGAGATTGATTTTGCGTGTAAAGTTCTTCTTGCAGATTTGGCATGCAAATTTAGTTTGCTCAACGTTGCGTTCGTTCAGTGCCGCAAATTGGAATACGGGAGCAGTCGGATCGAGGTGGTAATTCCTCGTGTGCTTCTCGAGTTGTGCCTTGGTTGGAAAGCCAAAACTCCCTTGTTCGCAGGTCTCATCGTCACATCGAAATGGCCTTTCGTGTCTCTTCAAGTGTATATCTCGGTCTTTTGGCTTCTCGAATCCCTCATAGAAGTATGGGCATGTTAGCCGCGGGCATTTATAATGGCCACGGCCATAGAATATTTCCAATTGTGAGCGAGATGTTGACATTTGGTCGGCCACGATAACCTCCAAAGACATTCGATTTCGTTCCACAGCGGTCAAAAGTTCTGGTATACCAACTTTGTCACGTTCCTTGAAGTCGAGTGTCTGTCTCATGCGAACATGAGCCCAGAGGTCCCGGAGGTGTTCGTGAAGTGGTAGACCTTGGAATGCTTCGCAATCTGTTGTGGCATCTTCTATCCATCTTTCGAAATCCGTATCTTCAAGGTACAGGCCGCTTTCATAAAAAGCCATGAACTCGTCTAGGGCACTGAAAAGATCTTCTTGGGCTTGGCTGTTGTCCTCTTGGCAAAGGAATGGACCGCACTGATTGATCACGGTTTCCAGGTGGTGGAACCATCTCGACGCTGCATAGTCCTGGAAGGCTAGGTGTCCCTGTATAACGTAATCCGAAATCTGCTCTTTTTCGATTTCCAAGCTGAAGCAGTCAAATGTAAGATACTCGAGGCATAGGACCGTCATGTCACACTGAACAGCAGATTCGTTGACATGTTGATTTTTGATAATGAACCTGTGCAAAAAGGTATGTAGTATGGTTAGTATCTCGAAGTCGCCAATGGGCCTTCATAATTAG
Organism: Cytospora leucostoma; assembly: GCA_003795295.1. NCBI lineage: Eukaryota > Fungi > Ascomycota > Sordariomycetes > Diaporthales > Cytosporaceae > Cytospora > Cytospora leucostoma. Next base: position 54,728 of record LKEB01000057.1, on the reverse strand, counting down.
TAGTAAGAAAGTCACTCACTCTCTTGCTGTGTGATGTACCAACTCTACTCGGTCGTCCCCAACCATTTGAACAAGGGAACCACAGTACTCTGTAATATGGACTCTTAACCTCTTCTCTTCGTAGTCCATGCGCTTCTCGGTACCGTCAATGGAGAGCACTGCCTGGAGCTCGTATATCTTCAGGGGGCGTTTTGCTGCAACAATCCACCCTAGAAGCCGGCGAGTCCTTTGCCATTTTCGCTCCCCGGGGTCATTCAAGTTGACCTTCATGCGATGTAGGATGCGGCCATAGCTGTTAAATATTAGCAATGTGGCAGTGGCTAGTCTCATGATACTCTCCAGGGCTTACGCTTGTTCAATTCCCGTCGGAAACACTGAATTGCTTATCTCCTCCCTGAAAGTCTTGCGGTCATAGCAGTCTTCAAGATTCCTCATTACTAGTTCAGCGTAGAGGAACATGCCTGTTGGTAAAGAATATTAATCGTCAGTCAACAAGGACTTCGAGAGTTTGAGTATCAAGCGGTGACACATACCGCTTGCATATACCAAGGTGCGCTTCATCAGTTCATCCGTTAAGGCGGGTTCCTGGCTGAGGTCGAACTTTTGTATCAACCGTTCCATTTTGAGACGCAAGAAGACTTCGAGATCTTCACGATTGTCATCCCTTTGTATTTCCATCCAGGTTGCCTCTGCAAGAGAGTTTTGGATATCTCCCAGATTGCGACTAGTCAAGAGAACTCTGGGTTTTCCGTAGTTCGATTGTTCATCGCAGACTTTGACCAGAGCGGTCAGAATTCTGAGCAGGTTCCCTCGCTGCGTAGGATCGCACTCATCGAGGCCATCGATAATGATGAATTGTTTGGGAATACGCTTGAAAGAGACCTCCAATATCTGCTTCGCTAGAGCTTCCGTTGTCAATGTCGAGTCAGCTGTCGCTTTCATCCTCTCCTGACAGAATGGAACAAGTTCGTCGCAATGATTGATCATTTGGGCTATCAACCCCTTGAGGATACCGTTACATGACGTAGTGGTATTATCACCATAGCGGCAATAGAAATATGTTGTCTTGAACTCGGGGGTCTCTGTGCAGTCGTCCACGATCTTAGATGCAAGAATAGTTTTACCTGTAGCGTTTTAGTCTAGTGCATTGACAGTAAATAGTGCTAAACCAAAGGCCTTCCTTGAAGGACTGAAGCTTACCTGCTCCTGGGATCCCATAAAGCCACAAGATGGAGTTGTTCGGGGTGTTAGGGGCCTTCCAGTCTTTCAGCTTTTCGCTTTTGAGAACCCAATCTCCGCTCCCTGGACAGGATTTCCGAACATTGAAAAACTTCTCGTGTAATCCGGACATGGTGGTTGCGGCCAGCCATTGCAGAACTTTCTGTTTGTGATCCCACTTCCTCTCCGTTTCTGTTCGCTCGGCTTCTAGCAATCGGTCTTTTCGGTCATTTATATACTGGTCGATGTGTTCTCGTATGTTATCGGCGTCCACAGCGTAATTGGAGATGAAGGTGTTTAGTTGTTTCATGTGTTGTGCGCTTGCCAGTTTGTTAAGAAAATCGTTGTGATGATTCAAACTGCTAAGTAATCTCTTGAAAGTGGCATCGAAATCCTTCCATGTTGACTTGAGCAGTTGCCGCCATACTTTGTAGCAATCAAGTGTTAGATCATTCCTGGTCTCCGATGGGTATTCCAATGGGGGAAGGAAATACTCACAAGGTCGTGAGAAAAATTGAAGAGCCGCAGAATGAAACTTAAGAATATCTTCATATATCAAGCCTAGGACTTGCCGTACGTCGTCGTTGCCATAAAAGAGCCCTTCGAAGTCATTTAATAATGGAAAATGCTTCCCAATACTTTCGTAGGCGTCAAGTAATATCTCGAACGCATCAGCCCAAACGCTTGCTGTCTGGGTATATCAGCATTTGTGAGATCATCTGTGTAATTCCTTCGACTGAGGCCAAAACCCTTGGAGTTCTACTTACTAACAAAAGAAACTTCATTGGGCCCCACACAAACGCCAAAATCTCGGAACTGTTCAGGAAGATATCGACAATCTTTCCTAGTTGCTCCATCCCTTCCAAGAAGCGCTGAATTCTCGGCAGATTCTTTGTCTCCTTCTTGTCTTCCTGAGCTTTCTGGACTGAAACACATGAGGGTCAGATGTTGTCTTCCATGTAAAAACACCAGGAGCTATTCACTGTCTACTTACTAGAGAGTATTGTCGCCTTGAGCTCATTCAGAGTTGTCAGGTTGCCGAACTGGCGCAATTCACTAGCATTGAGTCGGGATTTGAATCGTGCCAGTGCATCTTCGAATATAGTCATTCCGGCCATGATTACACTTGACTACTATGTATGTACATAGTATGCAGGGATGGGAATCAGCTTCGAAAGAACCCTTGGGAACGGACCCAAGGCTTAACCAAGGACCTATGTGCTGAGAAATTAAGTGGATGGATTTGTCTGCAAAGCATTTGGAGAGGGAAGAGGTCTGATCTCGAACTTTCGTGTTCGTATTTCTTGCTGTAATTGTCTTGAGGCGTAGCAGCGACGTACCACTGCAATACAGTACACTACATCGAAGGTAAAACACCCTGAGGTATGAGGGGATGTCTGGCTCGGGTTATACATCGTGTGCACATGTGGCCTCGATGAGGCTCTCCTGCTGCACCGCAACGAATCCTTCAGGGCTGCCTTGGCGAATCAATTGCGACCAAATGTCTGTTCTGTCTCGTCCCCGGTCTGCTCCATGTAAATGATTGGACAGTAGTTGAGCTTGTCGCCAGATGGGTGCCCCACACCGCTTCCAAGGTTGATGACACCGGAACGTATGCAGTCACTTGATTCCGCAATGGGGCTGTGTGCACCCATTACCTACATACTAGGTATGTGCTTGCCAGGATGTCGCCGAAACAGACCCGAATGGGGTGGAACGGTTCCGTGGCGCGGGGTGTGCATCACGGCGATCAACAACTCAATGTTGCATACTCATTAGAACGCTGCTGACACACCAAACTCAGAGGAGGACCTCGCATCCCTCCCAGATGCACGTTCCTGCCCCGCAAAGTATATACGCAGTAAGAACGCGTGGTCCTTTAGCTTGTTCGAAAGGTTACTTTGAATGAGGACTTGCCCGGTCGTTCTGGTGCTTCAGAAGCCCAGATATCAACATAGGTACCTAGGTACCTAGGTCTATGCATACCTAGGTAGTAGGTGCGTAGCGACAGTAGTGGATAAATCACACCCTGTTGCAGAACACAGCCACCGGGTACTTTAGGTCCCATCTGGGACTGATAACCCTGGGAAGTCTGCACAGCCGCTGCCTGCTACCAGCCTGTTTCTACCCAAAGAAGTTATTGGAAGACAACCATGTGGATTGAACTTGCATATAATAGACCTGATAGGTCTCCGAGACCTACGGGCTCTCTAAGCCGAGAGCGTTTTGGAACCTGCTGTTCCGCTGACAAATTCCAGATTCCTCCTCATACGGACTACCTAGGTACCCTCAGTGCAAGATTTGGTACACGGTCACTCAGATATTTTGGGTGTTCTCCGTGCCTGCCTGTCTTGAAGGTAGTTGTAGCATACTACTGCAGGGCGTTGCTTCCACCGACATGTCTTTGAAACGGATACTCAACGATGCCGATGAGCAAGGCAGCCGGTCACCACGGGATCGCTATGAGAGCTATGATGATGATTATAGGTGCGTTATGAATTATACTTAGTGAAAACAACGTCACCACTAAGTTTACCTAGCGATATACCATCGAGTCAAGTCCGGCACTGGGAAACTTACGTGGCTGGTTTTCAGAGCCTGCTGAGCGGCGAGACTATGCCTCTAGACAACAGCACGTCTCTGGGCTATGTTGGGGACATTCCAGACCCAGGATACGACATTGACGAAGACATCTGTGCGTGGATGGCTCAGGACAGCAATCTTGTGCCCGTCAGTTCAACTTTGGGCATTGAGTACATGGACAACAGTTCCCTGGGCTCCGACCCTACTGATTCGAACTGCGTGCGTAACGTTCCGAAAGTTAGCGGCCCGGAACTCGGATCAGAGAGCGAGAAAGACCAGCAGATGGTGTGCTACGGGACGGTCAGCAAGTATATTTCACGTGATCTCGCAAGAAGTGAATGAGCTGACTCTGCATTATAGATCTATAAAGCTGCAGTGAAAATGGTGGGGGACATGGCTGTAATCGATCGGAAATTAACAGTGAATTGTGAGCAAGGACATCAAGGCCTCCAGGAGTTCAAAATGCGAATAGGTTCTATGGTCGTAACTCTCGTCTTCCCGGACGGCGGAGAACTTGGGTTACTCGACAAGCACAACACGAAGGAGCTACTGCCATTTCTCGAACGACCCGACCTCAATTGTCATGCATTTGCAGAGACTAGAACCATCAAAAGTACCATTGAGAGGGTGCGGAAAGCTACAGACGCGGTCGTCCGAGTCCAGATCAACATCAATGGCCCTAGATCTCTTGCCCAAAAGGTTGGGCAAGAACTTTCGACCAAAAAGCTTTGGTTACAACGTCCGTCATACACGCATCTCGAATATGACAATCCGCATATAATAAAGTTCATTGACATGAATTATCACGAAGTTTTGGCTCACCAAGACGACATCGACATGGCACCAGGTCCGAAGAAGCAGTCCTTACAAGACTTTCAGGGAACCGTCGCCGAAGTATACACCCATTTGAACAGAGACAAAGATTTGTCTAGGATGGAAGGCGATCGCCGACTCAGGACTCATTTGTTGCCGTAAGCTAGCATCACCCTCGAAGACTGTAGTAACTATTCTGAACCGTCTCTAGGCATCAAGAAGAAGCACTGGACTTCATGACTCAAAGAGAGAGTGGCTCAGTATCTGAAAAGTATCGGTTGTGGAAGGCGGAAGACAGAGAGGGACAGAAACGGTAGAGTCTGTACCGGACCGGTGTCACTCTTTGAAAGACTAATCAGAAGACAGGTTTGTACACTCCATCACCAGGCACTGTTCACAGATAGACCCCGAAGAAGAAGGGGGTCGGGGTGGAGTGCTAGCGGATGAGATGGGTATGGGAAAGTCCTTGTCCATTATATCATTGGTAATGAGGACTTTGGAAACTGCTCGGAACTGGGCCTTATCGCAGGTGCAAAACGGTACTTCCATGTTGAAAGAACCTAAATACTCGAGGGCCACACTGATAGTGGTCTCTTCGGCATGTGAGTTGGCGGCCTGACAAAGATCAATTGATATACACCAGCTCCACAGCTAACGGCGAAAATACTTAGTATTGATCAACGGATGGTTTGCGGAAATAGAACAGTGAGTTATTCGAGTCAACCTGAGATGATAGACCATGCATCCATTTTGTTGACGTTGAAAAGGCACCTGGACAAGGCAACATTGATGACTTTGAAGACTATCCGCTGGCATGGCTCGAGCCGCTTAGTATTGCAAGGGGATCTGAAGGATGCCGATATGGTTATCACGACTTACAATACTCTTGCGACTGAGTATAAGGACAAGCCAAGTATTTTGCATGATATGGAATGGTATAGAGTGGTACTTGATGAAGGTAAGTTGAATTTCTTCAGAAGAGGTGAAGATATCCACCAAAAAAGACGTTGATGATCACGAAACAAGAATGACGGTGGACGGCAGTGACGGCGGCACTTTGCTCCCTGATGATTATAACTAAAGATCTACTACAGCACATACAATACGACGACCAGCCACCATATTCTACAAGGCATGCTACGACTTGAAGGCTGTATCACGTTGGTGCCTGACAGGAACTCCTATACAAAACCGTCTCGAGGATGTAGGAGCGCTGTTCACCTTTATTCGAGCTCGTCCATTCCATAGTCTTGCAACATTTCGGCAGTACATCGTTATTCCTTATGACGAGGGTGGTGAACGCCGCCGCATTGCTTGCCAACGTCTAATCGCTCTACTGGACTCACTCTGTCTCCGTCGAACCAAGGACCTGCTCCATCTCCCGGGCTACAAGGACGAAGTCGCTCCGGTGACTTTAACAGAACAAGAGCGAGCACAGTATGAGAGCACGAAGAGGATAATGGACCGCATGATTCGGCAAGGCTCAAAACTTCATCGACATGAAAACAGATTCGGCATCTTCCAGGTCATGCTCCAACTGCGGATATTCTGCAATCATGGCACATTCCAGCGCCACTTTTCGTGGAACACTTTAAGCCCACGAGATATGAGAGAAGCCGCTATTTCTGCTCTTGGTCAGAACAGCGAGACACGTTGCTCAGGTTGCAAGCTACCTATGCCTGTCCTCGGCTCCAACAGGATCCACACAATATTTGTTGAGGACTGTGCTCATGTACTCTGCTCTGAGTGCTTGGAGGATAGCAGTGGTGCCGTTGATGGAGCTGGGCAGCGACACTGTCCTCTGTGCATACGCACAGGTACGGCGAAGCGTATCGCTTTGCCGGGTGGCCTAGATGGCTTGGCCACAGGAAATTTAAGACAATATCTAGGAGTATCGGACCACAGCCATGAAGAGGATGATCACAAGTACTTCAATTTGCATGCTGGATACTCGTCCAAGATGGAGGCATTGATGAGGGACCTCCGGGAAGGCTTAACATCTGCCAAGAGGTAAGAACATTGAAGTCTCCAAACCCCCACCAACAGCTCCTACCTACCGCCTGGGCAACACAAGTAGGTAGCCTAAATGGCCAAGGACACTGAAATATCAATTCAACAGCATAATCTTCTCGTGCTGGACACGGACTTTGAAACTTATCGATTGGCACCTACGAAGAGATGGCATTCCCTTCGTACGTATCGACGGGGAAGTCGCTCTCAAACAGCGGCAGATAATACTCGATGAGTTCGCTGTTGACGAGAGGATTCCAGTCCTCATAATGACAACCGGTACTGGCGCTTTTGGGTATGTAACGGGCCTTCTGTTCCACTTCAATATATCCACTCCGTGTGCTTCTTGCGATCGATCTGTTAACACGATATTCCAGTCTGAACCTAACTGCTGCTAACCGCGTTTTCCTCGTCGAACCCCAATGGAACCCCAGCGTTGAGAGTCAGGCTATTGCTAGAACGATCAGACTTGGTCAAGAGAACCGAGTTCGTGTCATACGATATGTCGTCCAGGATTCCGTTGAAAAGGTACGATCTCGTCCACTATTCCCGATCCCCGCTCCGCATTGTTATCAGCATGTTACATGCTGTGATGTGTGCAGTTATCCACGTAGACCAATAATCCTCGGAATGAAGCTGATCGTTCGTGGACAGGACATGCTCTCTCAACAAGAAAGAAAACGCCAGATAGCGTCGATTGGGAATTAGAATGCCGGTGAGGACCAATTGACCGGCGAGTACGGCTCACAACAAGGCAAGGCTCTCATGTATTAGAAAGTTGCGGTTGTGGAAAGCTTTTCGGCAGTTGCGCCTTGACACGTTCGTACAAACGTCGATATTGAAGCCCATGAGGCTACGGGATGTTATTTTCCTGCTTTTAGGAGTCTTGATAACTAGATATTTCATGCAATACCACCCAAGTTTCGTCCATTTCCATCTCATTCAACGGTATCCTTGGTGCTCCCACATAGGTAAGGTGTATACCCCTTTCGACGATTTGAAGATGTTGGTGTTGAGGGAAGAACTCCCCCGAGGATCCCCAGTGTGTTTCCCTTCATAAGTGGGGACTTCCATATCAACACGATAAACGAACAAGTGGCTACTACGCTAGGTACAGATACGGAAGAGAGTGTAGCAAGCCGGCCACACATGAAGTGTTTTATCCGGTTGGGAAGTGGTCGGACCGAGGGAAGCGGAGCTGAAAGATTTGTGGCTGAAGCTACAGCTCAAGCGCCGTTTCTATTGCACGAGGTATTACCCGAGTGGTCGGTAATCACCTACTGACCTTCTCCAGGTAGATAAACTCCTTCCCCGCCTCAAGGTGCCTCACTCTTCTACTTATATCTCGGCAAGCATCGAGGGGCTGACCTCAACTTATATTCGAATCGAGGATCTGTGTGGACAGTAGGCTGACTCAAGTGCTCGACTTTGCGTAAGCACGGAGTTATCATATCATCTTTGCCCAGGTGACAGATACGAGAGCTCTTCATGTCTATTGTCATGGAGGATATCGATATTAAGGAAGCACCTGCTCCCTGGAAATGCGTTGCGCAGGTATATGCGGTCTATTTCTACTCTAGCCCCAACAGCAAGCATGCGGCAGATATACCCACAGTCGCATACTCACCGCTTGAGAGAGAGTCGTTCTTCGCCTCTCCCGAAGCGGGCCAATTCGCCGGCGGAGTGGGCAGTCTTATGTTCGTTCGGTACTCCGACACGCCTGTCGGTCAATACGACGAAATGGCCATCATACCAGGCGCGTACACATATCGAGTCCAGGATGAGAAGGGCAAGTGGGTGGAGAGGAAGAATCCAAGGGTGACGAGGATATATGTCTCACAGAAGCAAACGCTGTTCAACGGCAGATTCAGTAAGCTTCCTCCTCTACTCAGCGTGGATGCCCAGACGATACAGAGATCAAACTTTACTGAACACGCCAGACTGGAACATTCCCAAACACCTCGCCCGCTTCGAATGGACAGACCTTGCAAATGGCGCCCAGCAGGTCAAGGTGTTTCCCTTCGACGGTGACCAAGACGAAGCATCAGCATCCCTCACGCCACTGGTTCAAGCATCCTTCAAGACCGTCCCATACGTACCAGCCCTGCCTTTGTCAACGAAGTGGATCGAATACTTCGGAGTGAACACTGCGCTCGTGCAGCCACCCGTGCCTCAGGGAAAGCCGAGAGAGGTCGTCGGCACGGAGCAATGGTGCAAATGCCCACTGGGGCAGTACTCCTCAAAGACACATATCGGATGGTTTGATCTGAGGCAGAGGGACGAAGCAGGAAACCTCACTGCTTTGTTTGAGAATTTCTGGCCCGGTTTGGGGAGATGGCAGCTGGGCGTGAGGATGGATGATACTGCTTTCGACCTCCCCGAAGGAGAGTATTGGCGTGTTCCTAGGGCGAACCTCTGATTGCTTAGGTCGTTATGGCACATTATTGATGAGGGAGATGAGATAGCTATAATCATAATGGCTGCTCGTACAATGATATACCTATATGATACTTCATGTCAATATGAGCTTCTTGCCTCCATTCGGCAGCTTGGCCTTGAACAACGCATATGGCTGGACCCGTCTATCCGTTCCAGGGTACGACCCAGCTGAGAGGTGAAGTTGGTTGCTTGTGAAGTAGAGATATCCGTCAGTGGAAACTGATACTAGATAGAAAGAAGTCAGCACCGACCAGATGGGACCGCAAGAAGCAAGTTCCAACACTCAGGAAGACAACTTACGAGTATCGACCCAGTTGATCCTAGGGTCCCTGACAAAAGTGTTGACCGTGCCGTTGTACGGGTTGAATGCCACCACCGCGTTCTGCTCAAAGTTACCCATATAGATCAGTCCATTGCTATCCGTCTCGAACCCATCGCTGAAGCCCTTCTCTCCGTGATACACCACCCCCTGTTGAGACCGTAGCTCGCTCGACGAATTTCTGTTCCGAAGCAATGCTGTCGGAATACTGTACAGCCGCCTTGAACTCAGAGGACAGAAGAAGAGATTCTCTCCGTTCACCGAGAGCGCGATGCCATCCGAGCCGATCGGGAAGTATGTCGTCCCACCGGTAGTGGCATCATGGTAATACACCGACTGCCCATTAACGAACCCCACAAAGCCCGCGTCTGGCCTCACGGCCTGGGTGGCGCTGACGTGGCGCCAGCTCTCCCCAGTGCCGAGGTCGACAACGATCAAGCCGTTCCGACCCTCGCTGCTGCTGTCCGTTATATACGCCACGCCCTTGCCGGAGTCGGTGATAGGAGCATAGAGGTCGAAGCGGACGTCGTTCAGGTAGCTGTCCGGGTACGCGACGGTCGGCGGGAAGAGGATGGTCTGGATGATGCTGTTGTTGGAGAGGTTGATGCTGATGAGTTTGGGACCGCCAAAGGTGGATTGCACGAGAGTTTTGCCGTCCTGTGTATACACACGTCCTGTGTCAAGGATCCAAAGCCGGTCGATTGGGTCGATCACAACGGACTGAACGCCGATCAAGTAATTTTGATAGTTGGCGCCAGCTGTTTTGACGGTCAGTTCTAAGTGCTTCTCCATTGCTTATGATAGTCCATTGCTTACTTGGCGGGTTGGTAGTATAATTGATTGCTCCTCCAGGTGGACTGTTTATCTCCCGGCTTGGGTAAGGAGACTCCGTCGTCAACGACGTCAACTCAGCAACAGCATAGATGTTGTTGCTACCGTTGTTTGTATTACGTGGATCGAGCCCTAAACACCAGACTCGCGTCAAACCAGATCAGTGAGCCTGACCCCAGACAGTGGTGTTAGGAAGGAGATAATGGTACTAACCTCCTGGGTAATTGGAAAAAAGTCGTCCCGTGCTCGAGACGGCAATACCTTGTATATGTCAACTCAACTACGACCATAAGGTGGGTTTCATGGGACTTATGATTTCATATCATACCTGTTGGCCACTGGTCGTAATAGGCATGGGCTACCTCGAGTGTGGGACCATACACACCGGCGTCGGCCAGAAAGGTGATATTTTGGCTGTATACCGTTCTCAGGTAAGCCACCAATGCGGCTATAATAAGTCTGCACTTCATTGTCGAGAAGTCAGCTGAGTTACTCAAGAAGTCATAGATATAAGTCATTCGTTTTGTGATGATTATAGTGGAAGGGTATGAATAGTCAATAGCCGCGACCTTCATCTACCCTAGGGTAGATGATGGGGAAAATCAACATCATTCCTTACCTAATTCCCGGATAGAAAAACCTGAGTAGGCTTCACATCTTCGAAATCCACTACAACTGTAGAGTCAATGACGTTCATGAACATGCGAGACCTGTTGGCGATGTTACATACATATGTACATATGACGGAATGATGTAAGTCGACATCTGGAAGCACCCCAATTCGATTGTCACCCCTTGAAGGAGCTACCTCCACTTTTCATCATAAACCTCAAGCACATAGTCATCTTAATCATCCTTGATCTTAGCTGACCTGACTATCAGCCGGGGAGTATATCTTTTATTCTAGGGTCGCTGGGCTCTCGTCAATTATAAGAACACGACTCGTAGCTATGGCAAGACCCGTAGATCGCCTTACCGAAGCAAGCTTCCTATCAACATAGTACCAGGGCTGGGTACCAGAGTGTCCACTCATCGATACTACCGAATAAAGAAAGACGGAGATCTTGAAGTCACTGAAGAAGCGCAGTCCTTTGTCCGTGAAATCCGGCTGCAGCTTTATCACCGTTTACCAGGTTCGACTCCACCCCATGACCTCCTGCAGTCCCTTGGGCTTTTCAAGATACCAGATCATCAAACGCTTTGAGAAAGCACATCGCTATGGCGGATGACACGCAAGCTGCAGAGTTAACTGGACGGCTCACGGGGCAGATCTTGCATTCCCAAGGGTTGTCTCATGACGTTGCAGAAGCCGCAGTTTCCTCCAGTGGCTAGAGGTTCACATTTGACGACATCTAGAACCTCCCGGGGGTTCCTTACGACCAGGTCCCCATGAACGAGCAGCGCTGAATATATAGATTTATGCACATCGACCCTGACCCTGCTAATGAGGCTAGCCACCGCTCACAGCCTCGATGCGGGGGCTGCCCTGTGTGGGTATGTGACAAGGTGTCTGATGAAGAGACAAGACCACCGCCCCGACCTGCAGGAGCTACAAGACTGGATCACGGAGCAGTTGACGCTACCCGCACACTCACCGGCAGCGCCTGTGCCTCGTGCGTGGAGAGATGGAATGCTTGCGGACTGCTTGGTAACTCTCCCCTTCCGAGACCATCGTGGCGGGTGGCCGATTCGGGGATATGCAAAAGCGACATCGATCCTTTCTGGGATTATCACATAGGAAAGCCACTGTTCAACCGCAGGACTTAAACAGTCACGCTGCTTGGCGATGCTGGAGTCAACTTCGGTACAGACCAAACACCTCCGGACTGTGTTGCTCCGAATCATTTTATTTTCTGCCTTCAGACCTATAAAGAGTGGTCAGGAACTTAACCGAATGATGGGCGTTGATATCTTGCATGTTTGTCACATTGCTCTACAAGTAACAGAACGCGGATTCGTCGGGTTTCCGAAGTTCACGTTTAGGCAGATGTCTCGTAGAGACATAAGGTGTATTCCTGGACCTTGATGTTTGTATGAAGCTCTTCCTCCTTTAAATCGACCCCAGTCTGATCGTACTGCCCCATCGAGCTTCGTGCTGCCTGTGCTGGCGTGGATGATCCTGACTACATACTCTTAAATCCCGCCGATGACCTTGCTTTACACCAAAACATATCAGATTGTAATGTATAACCCAAGCCGCATATGCACCCCGATATTTCTTGATAGGGACTTTGGTTTATATGATGTGGAGAAGGCACGCCACATTAGTTTCGTGGAAAGGTGCTGATAGCAAGGCTGTGGGCATTGTTAGGCGAGGCTGGCACAACCGATGTAAGTTGCCGCATCCGGCAATGCGATTTTGTGGGCGAGCTGCTTCGCCTAGTAGAGTTCTGATATTGGTCTGACCAATATGATAGTACCATCACTGCGGTATAGTGATGGGTCCAAGAAGAAGACCAGAGCCAGATAGTATGACCCGCATGAATACATATGTACAAAAGTGGATGGATTTCGCTCTTCATACCAGGTGGTTGAAGTACCCACTACGTTATAGCCTCGCCTCTGACCCTGGAAACAGATCATCACCCCGTACGTTGCTAATATGGTTAGCCAACTCATTTACAGACGTTTTTATATCTAGCCTCTATGCTCTAACAGACAAATGCATACACAAAATTGTTTATTTTGTCGTGGACTGTCCGCAGGCAGTGTCCTCACGATCGAAATTAGATAACCCCCATCCTACACAAAACCCCTATACAAACAACAGTGGGCATCCTCCCGGGGACCGAAATCGTACTAATCCACCTCCTCCTTCACCACCGTCTCCCCTAGCGTCTTCTCCAGAAGCTCAACATGCTCCCTGATCTTCTTGAACTGCCAGGGCCAATCTATCACGTAGAGGAAAGGCCGCAAGTCATGCCGATTATCATCAGGGTTGTACGCCGACAAGTGCGGGCTTGGCGTGAGGATAACCGCCTTGTGCCTGTTGAGGGCGTAGAACCTGAAGAACCGCATGACCTTGTCGGCGATCTGTCTGGGCCCGAAGCCAGGCCTGTCATTCCAGTCCGCCAGGAGACGCAGGTACGCCGACCATGGGCCACACTTGTGCACCTTGCGCAGGATTCCGAACTCGGAGAGCTCGCTGTAGGTGAAGCCCATCTCGGCGTCGGACTCGTCATCCTGAACGCCGGCGGACAATGGGAGGAGCTCCGCGGATGGTGTAGCCTCGACGAATTCCGTCATGATAGGAAGGTCCCAGTTGTCGCGCGCCCAGTACTGGAAGCGTTTCGCATCGGTCTTGGAAATACTTCCCAGAGGAGCGATATCTGCCGAGGACGCGTCGTATTTGGTATAGTAGCCACGGAGGTTCTCGTCGACGTTGCCAGAACCTAGGACCAGCAGAGAGGCGCCCTTTCTAGGTGTATCTCGCGCCGTGGTAGACAGCTGAGCGATCTCGTAAGCGACAACAAGACGATTACGGGCTTGGATATTCTGGCGGGCAAGGTTCTCGGAAGCGCTGCCACCTTCGATGGCATACTTGGGCCGAAAGCCGCCGAGGGTCTGAGAAATGATGTTTTCGTGGGCTATGACGGCCTCATCGATCTTGATATCAGAGTGATAAGCACCGAAACGCTTGGCTAGGCGCTCCGCACGGGACCTCGTCTCCTCACCCGAGTTGACGGTTCCCATGTAGCAGGTGTGCAAGAGGCGGGATACGATATCTTCGGGCTTCGTTGGGAGAAAGTCCTTTTCGCCTGTGACCCGTCGCAGGTCGTTCAGAACGCTCTGCTCGCCGCTATTTATGGATTGCAGAACCATGCGTGCCATGCTGTAGACGAAGAGAGCAACAGTCGAGGAGTCAAGGCCGCCACTCAGGGGCAGAAAATAACCGGGAGAGTTGGTTCGAGTCAAATACTGCCACAGGAAGACAGCCTGCGCGTTTGCGATCTCCTCCATGGGGTCAAGGATGTTGAGTTGCATCGCCTTGGAGATAGTGCGCTTGGTCATCAACACTTCGTCAATGCTCCGGCTTAAGCGGAGGTCACAGTCCACACGGGGAAACTCCTGTTGTGCAGCGCCTTGTTGGTTGCGGGCTATAGAAGACCGATGGCTGCGGACATCTTCCAGGCAGACGGTAGCTGTGACGACCTCAACAGGGCTGAGGGAAAACTGCGACCCCTGACCGAAGACCTCGCCGTTTACCAATACCATACTCGAGCCGTCAAACATCATACGAGCCTCACCTGTATACCATTAGCGACCAAACTAGCCATAACAAACTGAATCACTGACCATCAACGCCCGTGGCATTGGCATATACATAGATGCCTCCCAGCCGCCGAGTGGCGTTTGCGATGAGGTCCAAACGAGTCCTCAGTTTTCGTAACTCGGCATGGCTTGCGCTGCTGTTCAAGATGATCTCAGCCCCGTTGAGCCCGAGGTACGAGGACGGATTCAGAGGCGTGAAGAGCTCTTCGCAAGTTTCACATGCGACGGCGGTGTCCCTGGTAGAGAGGATAACATCGCCGATGGGGACCTTGTGCTGGCCAGTCACTTCTGCAACGACGTCCTCCAAATAATACTGCTCGATCTGATAGCGTTTGACCCAAGCGGTAAAATGTCTCATTTCCCTGTATAAACCATCATTGGCGAGTGACATCTTCGGCCTAATGAAGAAGATATGTTTGTAAGTGCAGAAGACTCTGCAGTTGTAGCGGACATTTCGGTGGCGTACGCCCAAGCCGAGATCGATGAGCAAGTCCTTGCAGATTGGGTCTGAGATGATCTGAGCGAGCATCTCCCAGGAATGCAGGAAAGTATCGCCCTCGAGGTGATGGTCAAGGCAGCCATAGCCAGGTATCTCCAGCTCGGGTCCGGTCCTGAGAGTGGCGCCCTTCGCCTTTGCGATGCGGATAGACTCCAAGATACGGTCCCGGTTACCTTGGAAGTCCAGAGGGACACTTGGGAGTGTCGCCGCGGCGACGGTGACGAAGGACATGCTGACGACTGGGATGCTTCGTCGTTCTTTTAGGAACCCAGAGAGTATAGACGACGATGTAGCAGCGCATATAAACGCGGCTTGTGACTCCCAGAGATGCCCCGCGATCGCCGTTATCGCACTAAAGCCGCCCGCCCCCTGTAATCTGGAAGCTATCAATCAATCTGCATTTGGTGATTGTGGGGTCGATATTAAGGGTTAGGGGTTTGTCGGGGAGAGCCTTGTACAACCGGCAGGTACCGTACGGAAGTACTCAGTTCCCAAAAAGGTAGCTGCCCAGGTGCCCAAACAGTCATTCGGGCATGTACCGATACATAAGCGGTAGGTGCGTATCCTCCGAGGCTGTAGGTACGGTACGGTCGACTCCGTACTGGACGATTATTCCGCCAGGGCGGTGTGGGGCCTGTAGTTATAGACGGCAGAGGACGGAGATGGTGACAATGACGGTTTGACCCCGAACTGCCAGCCCGAAGCTAGCCACATGGTCAGAGCCTCAATTCCGTAGCGGTACCGACATGACTTATGACTTTCGTACGGTACGCTGTACTACTACTAGGTACCTACCCAAAGAGTAAAGACGGTGACAACAGACAACAGACAACAACCTCTCCAACCCCCACGACGAAAACACAACAGCGGACAGCACATTGTTTCCCTTCTGTCGCGTATCATCAGGTCCTTTCAACTCTTGACCGCACCCAGCATCTGCTAATAATCGTCCATCTCATTGATCGAAGTACACGTAGCCGAGGCACTATCTCCGCAGCAGCTTGGGTTGATTCAAGGGGAGACCGATCTCTTGACCTCCTTGACTTGTCCTTGTCGGCTGGTTGCGATCTCGATTGGATTGAAACTTTGACTTGCACTTCCCACGACTCCACCTCTTCTGCTCTACACCTGGGCAGTATTATCACACCCGAACAACGATACGGCAACAGCACTGCATAGCATAGCATAGCACACCTTTCGTTCCACCACAACATCAAGATCGTCATTACGGCATCTACCTTACCGTCGTTAGCCTGCCCCCCGCCCCCCTCCTCTCCGAAGCTACTTCACGGCTCTTTCCGCCCGCGCCAGCAGATCGAGCTCCATCCGATCTGCCTTGTGACGTTCTAGCCGACGGCAAACGTTCAACACACTTTAGCTATGCTCTGATCAAGGCGTTCGCTACTCGTTTACACCGCGGTCCTCAACGCCTTCGCTCGCAATTCGATCAATCTTTTGCGCGGCGCTCGACTTCAACTGTCCAGCTGGCTTTCGCCCATTCTTGGCTGTCGATCCTTGCCTCCCCCGAAGTCCGATTGATCTCACATACGAACCACGCTTAGAGCGAATCGGTCAAGATGTCGACATCTCGTCAGTGCTTGTTTTTTCTTCTTCATTACCTACGATGCCCCCTGAGCTGACTTGACTCGGCAGTGACCTCTGAAGAGGTTGCGCAGTACACCTCGATCATCGATGGCATCCTTGCTACAGCTGACCTCGCCACAATCTCGCGGAAGAAGGTGCGCCAGGCGCTGGAGCGGGCCCTCGGAGGAAAGGACCTGAGCGACCAGAAGGTAGAGCGCCCTACTAGCCCATCATACTTGTCCTCGCTAATAAGTCTTCCACACCACAGAATGCGATCAAAGTCCTGATCGAGGAGCGATTCGATGCCATTTCCGAGTCTCAAGCGGCTCCCGAGGCCATGCCCACCCCCCCACACAAGCACGATGACGAGGATACCCAGGACGGCCTGCATAACGGAATAAACCATGTGGGCGAGGATGGGGATGTTGACGCCGAAGAGGATGCCTCCGCAGGGGAGATACAAGTATCCACGGCTCCAAGCAAGAAGCGATCGTCGTCAATGGTAGAGGACGAGGATGCTCGTCTGGCCCGTGAGCTCCAGGCGCAAGAAAACCGTCTTGCGCGTGGCCGACAGACCAGGGGTGGGAACAGCACACCCAAGGCGAAGCCAAAGGCCAAAAAGAAGAGTTCCGCAAAGGTAAAGACAGGCGATGACAGCGACGTCGATACAGAGGACTCGGGCACGGCCAAGAAGCGCAAGGCCGGTGGCGGCTTCCGGAAGGAGTTCAACCTCAGCTTCGCCTTGCAGGAGGTCGTGGGTGCTGAGAGGGTATGTGCATATTGTCACTTTCGCCATCATCCTGCACTATTGCAGAGGAAGCTAACCTCCAGAATCACAGTTGTCCCGACCTCAAGTGGTCAAGAAACTCTGGGAACATATCAAATCGAACGAACTGCAGGACCCGAGCGACAAGCGCCAGATACGCTGCGATGAGAAACTGCAAGCGGTGTTCAAGCAGACCACGGTCAACATGTTCTCGATGAACAAGCTTCTCGGCAACCAACTCTACCCGCTTGACGAGTAGAAACCCGGGTAGTCTGCGGCCATAGAAAGGTCGAGAAAATATACATTGGGAAACCTCGGCGCAACGCGACAAAGTTTGCATTCGGTTGGTCGGGTAATGGGAGCGTCTGGGTCCTTTCCTTCTACGAGTATGGGTGGGTTACGCTGCGTTTCTGCGGCAGGCGTTCGTGAAGTACGACCTGATGAATTTGCATACAAGGGTTTGGTTTGGGAAACGGCTCTGTGGCCCTTGAGATACTGGAATAGCACCGGCTGACCGTGGACTGACATTGATCGTCCGATACAGGTCTGCACCATGTGGTGAAGAGCTCAAGGGAAACAGGTTGGGAGCCGAGGATAAACACATGACTACCAATATTATATCTGCAAGACAGCACCGTCCTCAATGATGGAGGGTGTAAGAAATTTTATTCACTTCGTAGGAGGCACCGTCACATCAGTGGTATGAGGCCACCGGACTAGCAGATTCATGAACAACCCAGATAGGTAGTCATTCCAATACGACTGAAATATCCATATGATCCAGCAAGAAAAGCTACCCCTGACCAAGCAACAAGATGGGAAGCCGCTTCGATTTCACGGTATATGTAACTACAGTGGCCATTCTTCGTGAGAGAGGATTCGGCAAGCTAAACAACCCTTGCTCCTCATCAGGAGCCCCGGCCAAAAATGTACGTAACGCCGGGCCTTCCAGCAGCAATGGGACGAGTACATCGAAGGGGTATCTGTATATCTGTATCTTGAAAGCACGGATCACCGGCGAATGAGTCCAACGGCGTGGGGTGGCTTTTGCTGATGATGAGTGATGGAAAATGAGATGAGACGATTGGTCCGTGCTCGACACCTTCAATCATGAATCAGAATGAGCGCGCTACTAGTGTACGGAGTACCGTAGACTATGTAGAAGATCCGTCCGGCTGCCCGCGAACCACCCCTCCGTCTTCTTCCTCCGTGACAATTACTAAGTAAACGATTCAAGGCCCAGCAACCAAAACCTTCAGCCACGACGAATAGCCTACATTCGCCCTTCCATTCTCTGTTCCCTACCTAGGAACAGAGCAACCCTTACTCCTTGATTGCACACATACTTCCACCCGTCCCCAATTGAAGACATATCTGCGCGTGCAACCGGCGAGCAAGTTTGCGGCTACAAGCTGGGAGTCCCAGAAACACAACAAACGAAACAAGAGACAGCATCCATGGCGGACACAGGAGGGGCTGCTACTACTGGCCCGGCCGGAGATGGCTCCTCAAGAGGTGGCCGAAGCAGGGGCAGAGGGCAGAGGAGCGGTCGTGGAAGAGGAAGAGGCGATGGGGCCAGTCCACAACGAGGAGGAGGAGGAGGTCGTGGCCGAGGCAGGGGCGGCAACAACTCTAGCTCTGCTAAAGACGACAAGGAGGACGAAGGCCCCCGACCTGCACCAGGCGCCAGGGAAAAATTGCTGAGGCCAGCGGAGGGCAAGCCCAAGACGGAGACCAAGGAAGGACAAGACGATGTTGATGGCGAGGACGACGAGGAGGTCTGCTTCATCTGCGCCAATCCGATCCAACACCACTCCATCGCACCATGCAATCACGTTACCTGCCATATTTGCGCCTTGCGGATGCGAGCCCTCTACAAGAACAAAGATTGTGCGCACTGCCGAACGCAAGCGCCCTTCGTCATTTTCACCGACGATGCCACGAGACGGTTCGAAGCGTACACTGATGCCGACATCACCAGCGCGGACGATAATATCGGCATTCGCTACACAAGCGAGGATATAGTTGGCGACACGGTACTCCTACTACGCTACAACTGCCCCGATCTGTCCTGCGACTTTGCTGGGCTGGGTTGGCCTGACCTACACCGACATGTACGGTCAGTGCATCAGAAGAAGATGTGTGATCTCTGTACGCGTAACAAGAAGGTCTTCACCCACGAACACGAGCTATTCACAGACAAAGCCCTGCACAAGCACATGGCACATGGCGACGACAGGCCCGGCGACGTTGCGCAGACGGGCTTCAGGGGACACCCGCTCTGTGGCTTCTGCGGAGAGAGGTTCTACGATGATGACAAGCTGTATGAGCACTGCAGGAACAAGCACGAGCGGTGCTTTATCTGTGATAGGAGGGACTCGAGGTCACCGCACTATTATATGGATTACGATGCGCTGGAGGCCCATTTCGGGAAGGATCACTTTCTGTGCCTGGACCGGGAGTGCTTGGAGAAAAAGTTCGTTGTCTTTGACACGGAGATAGACCTCAAGGCCCATCAATTGAGTGAGCACGCCGACTCTCTGTCAAAAGACGTCAGGAGAGATGCTCGACTCGTGGACATCTCCAGCTTTGAGTACCGGCAACCATACCAAGAGGAGAGGAGGGGAGGACGCTCTGGTGGCGGCGGACGAGAGGGCCGCGGGGGGAGAGAAGGTCGCGGAAGGGGTAGGGACCCGAACGCCGAGTCTCTGCCTCGCAGCTCGGCCCAGCCCTTGAGGAGAGACGAAGTTGCCTTCCAGCGACAGATGGCCATCCACTCGGCGCAATCAATCTCCAACCGTACCTTTGGTGGCCAACTCACCACTACGTCCAACTCCTCTGGTCCTACACCGGCGGTCCGAAACCAGCAACAGAACGGAGCATCATCAGCAGCTCAACAACCTCAACCCCTCGCCGACGCCCTCACTTCCTTGAGCGTCAGCGACCAAGCCAACCTTTCCCCAGCCGAACGCGCCCGCCTCGTACGGCACGGCGCCGTCGTTGAGCGTGCATCCAATCTACTCGGAAACGATGCCACCAAGATGTCCACCTTCCGCGCGCACATCTCATGCTACAAATCTGGCACCATGACCGCGGCGCAGCTCATCGACGCCTTCTTCTCCCTGTTTGGCGACACCAGCGCCAGTGCCCTGGGCACACTGGTCCGCGAGGTGGCCGATCTGTTCGAGGACAAGAGCAAGGCCGACGCGCTGCACAAGGCGTGGCAGGACTGGAGGGCCATCAACGAGGACTACCCGAGCCTGCCGGGACTGGGCGGCATGCACGGCGCCACCACCAGCTCCAGCGGGTGGGCCGGCGCCGCCGCCTCCGGGCCGACGCTGCACCCCGGAACCGGCGCCGGTGCCGGCACGAGGGAGAGGCACACCACCAGGGTCCTCAAGCTGAAGAACAGCACGCAGGCCCGCAGGGGGAGCGGCAGCGCGAGCAGCGTACCCGGCTCCGCCCCGGCCGCACCGAATGTGCCTAGCAGCGTGCAGTGGTCCGGCCAGTCGAGAGCGCCCGCCGCGTCCTCGTCCGCGGCCTTCCCCGCGCTCCCCAGCGCGAGCAAGCCGTCGGCCGGCAGGTCCGCGCCGCTTTGGATCGGCGGGACGCAGCCCGCCGTCTCCTCGGCGGGGGCAGCTGGGTCTTCTACGTCCAGCGCCCGGGCCTCGGGGACCTCGACGCCCGTCAGGAGGACTGGTGGTGGTGGTGGCGGCCCGGCACCGGCGACGAGCAGCAGGGATGCGTTCCCTGCGCTGCCGGCGGCGCCCAAGGTCCAGACTACTATATTCGGGTATGGCAACGGGAGGAGCGTCAGGAGGGACTTTGGGCAGGCGCCTAGTAACTTCTCGTGGACTGGGGGACAGTCCAGCGGGGGAGCTGCTGCGGAGGCTGGTGGTGGTGGTGGTGAGGAGGCCGAGGCGGATGGTGCTAGTGGTGGTGGGAAGGGGAAGAAGAAGGGGAAGAAGGTCTTGGTTGCTTGGGGATGATTGATGAAAGCATCACTTGTAGCCTCGAGTCTTGTAGCTACCTAGGAAATCTAACTGCACCCTGGTGTATCTATCTATGACGATGCATCTGTCTCGGTCTTCTGGCTGATTGTACTTACCACAGGGAGGCATGTGTCTCGTCAGGGCTGTAGATTACCGATGAAATTACGCAAAAATAAGTTGCCGGTACCCGGATAGCTTTTGGCTATCTGGTGTGGTAGTGAGAAAAGTGTATCATGGAGAAAGTTCATCATCATCAACACATATCTATGAAGCTGTCCAGGCTTAGATGCTACACACTAGGTAGCTGAAGCTCTTGATCCACGGTTAAAAGTGTCGAACCGGGCCGAGCGCCAGAGTCCCGCAGCCTGACGTTTGTATCGAAGGGAGGAACAGGTTCGGCTTCAAGGGAGGACAGTGTGACACGAGTAATCTCAGCAATCACGAGGCATACGTAGTCCCATGTACACTAGGAAGACTCCGGTCCCCTAATACCATGTTATTGTATGTTGTAATCACGGATTTGAGTGGGCATCCACCACTTCGTCACGGAAAATCAATCTGGTACCTTCCAGATGTTTCGAATCCCTCTTCTGTGTGCCGATCAACCTCCTTGTAACCTACACTACACTACCAAGCCTGACAAGACAAGAGACTATGATAAGTCGCCCCGGAGGAGCGGCAGCTCGCCTCGGACAGCCTCCTACCCCTTGCAGCGCTGAGAGGGCCGATCCGTACGTACCAGGCACATGGGGAGATCATCCGCCTAGCCCTGTCGTCATGTGCAGGGTGGCAGGTCCCCTAGTCCTCTGGCCCCTCCTGCCCTCCCCTTTCTACGGAATATTATACAAATTCTGCATACTGCCGTGACTGCCAGGCTGCGTACAGTAGGTGGTGTAGAGCAAGTGTGTGGGTGGAACAGGTGGAGTACACGGATGGCAAGACTGTGGCAAACATTCCTCGACCCTTTCTCCAAGGGAGAGAGAGAGAGAGAGAGAGAGGCCAAGCCATCTTTTACAAACCACCACTTACCGGCAACATCGGGGTCTCATAGTAAGATGAGGTGAGCAGACAAAGGCGAGGCGGTAACGTCATCCGAGATCCGAACTGTCTCTGAGGCCCGAGAGCCATGATGATGTGATAAATATATATATAAGTCCATAAATAATGGGATCTTGGAAAGAGCTTGGGGAGGGGGTGGAATGGCCCCAAAGTGAAACAATCGGGGGGCTCCTTTTGGGCGAGGCCGGGCTGATCGCTCCAAGCAGTCAAGTCTGCCCGAAGGTTGTAGGTGTGGATGGAGAGATCACGAGACGATGGTATGCAGGCGGTGGCTTAACGATCGATACGTCAAACTTCTTGATGAGAGGGCCGAGCGTGTGTACGTAGGTAGATGCGTAGTATCGAGTTCCAGGTTGTCGTGGGCGTCGGTCAGCTGGGAGGTTCTCTTGTTCTGTTTCTGGTAGCAATTTAAGATGGGAGTGAGATTGAAGATGAGGATGACGGGGGCGCATTGTGCGATGCGATCTCGATATATAAATTCACTCCATGGAGTGGATGGCGATGGACGGGTCGTCTCGTTCCCCGTTCCTCGTTCCTCGTTCAGCCGAAGCTAATAGGGACGGACGATCTCCAAGGCACGGGCTTGGGAGACGTTGATGAGCAGAAATTGACGGCGCAATTACCGTACTGTTAGTCGTAGCTGATGAACATCGAGATGGACGGTGATCAACCTCGCACGCCTCGGTATGTGAACATAGTAAATAGCATGGTCTCGTGATGATACGCTTCCGTCGACAGCTGCAGCTTGTGCGGGTTGATGCGCGGGTTGTGCAGGGAAACCGAAGCCGGCTACGGATACGCCACAGACACTAAAAACACACACTAGCCTCCCTCTCTACAGAGCGGTTAACGGGATCCGTACAGTACAGTA
>LKEB01000057.1:10954-26370 GCA_003795295.1 Cytospora leucostoma | reverse complement strand
ACCATCCCTTCCTCTACTTGCGCAGGAGGTACTCCCGGCCCTCCACGTCGTAGTACGCCGCCGGGTCCTGGCCCTCGTTGACCTCGTCCCACTTCTGTAGCGCCGCCGCGCGCGCCGCCCCGACCCGTCCCGCCTGCAGCTGGCTGACGCCGCCCATGGCAGCGTGCATCATGTCGGCGCGCTGCTTCTCGATCAGGTACAGCAGCTTGTTGGCGCTGTACTGGTGAGGGACCGTGCCCTCGGCGAAGATGGGTCCGTACTGCTGCTGCTGCTGCTGCTGGGTGGGGTCCAGGGAGTTCTGAACCATGGTGTTGACGGGAGCGGGAGATGGGCGAGGGGGTGGGCCCATGTTGGTGGTGGTGGTGGTGGTGAAGTTAGTGGGACCCCGAGGGGCCACCACCGGAGCCACCGGAGCCAGAGCCGCCGCCTGCTGCTGGGGGTGATTGAATGTCAGTCTCGTGTGTCTTGTTTCTTTCTGTGATGATGATGATGATGGTGATGGGGGGGGCATACCTGGGAGGAGACGGAGGAGGAGGAAGAGGAGGACTGACCGGAGTTGTTGCGCTTGGCCTTGGCCGCAGCCTCGGCGCGGTCGATCTCGGCCCAGCGCTTCTTGGCGCGCTCGTGGACCTCGATGGCCGAGGGCGGGGCGGGGCGCATCGCGTAGGTCGTGATGTCGCCGAAGTTGGCGGGACGACCGGTGCTGGCGGCGGCCGGGGCGGGGGCGAACGCGGGGGCAGGGGCGGGGGCGGGGGCGGGGGAAGCCTGCTCGGGCTGCTTCTCTAGCTGGCGGAGGGTGAGGGTCTGCGCAGCTGGCTGCTGCGCGGGGCGACTGCCGAGGATCTCGACCTCGGGCTCCTGCTGCTGCTGGTGCTGGTGCTGGTACTGCTGCTGCTCCTCCTGGTGGGCGGCGGCGGGCTCCGGCTGAGCGGCGGGAGTCTCGATGATGGGCTCGCCGAACTCGTCGCGAGCGGGGACCGGGAGACCCAGGGCGAAGTAGTCGGGCTCGGGGCCCAGGGTGGGGTCGTATGGCGCGACGTAGTCGTCGGGCAGGTCGTCGTCGTCCCCCGGCACGGGGAGGCCGTGCTCACGGGCGTACTGGTCCAGGAGCTCTCCCGCCGTGTTCAAGAGAGGGCCGCCGAGTGTGTCGTCGAGCGAGCCCACGTAGCTGGGCTCCCCGAGGTTGTGCTCCTGCTGGAAGGCCGCGGGGTCGCGGGCCAAGTCCATCTGATAGGCTACGTCAGATGGTGCAGGAGTCTTTGCCGCCTCGACGACGGCGGGGTTGGCGGCCACCTTGGCCAACTCGCCCTCGTCGAGGGTGAGGCCACCCGCGACGATGGGGTGGAACGGGTTGCGGCCAGCCGCCGCGGTGGCGTCGACGGCGTCGTCGACCACCTCCAGGTCGACCGACGCGTCGTCGTCGTCGTCGTCGTCGTCGCCGCCGTCGCCGCCGTCGCCGTTCTCGTGCTCCCGGGCACGAGGAGCCTTGGCTTGGGCGCGGCCCTTGCCCTTCTTCTGGGCGACGCGCTTGCCCGCGACCTTCTTGCCAGCCTTGCGGCCGGCCTTCTTCTTCGCGGCGGTGGAACGCGAGCCTCCGGCCATTGTGGTGAAGTTCTTGGGGGCGGCGGTGACGGGGATGCAGTCAATTTCTCGCTTTACGCAATTCTCGCACTTGTCGTTGCCCTCGGTACGGACGCACTTGATCTTTCGGCGTCGACAGTCGGCTGTTGTGAGAGAAGATGGTTGTCAGTGAGAGGAAACGATGGAGGAAAACGATCAGAGGGTTCAGAAGTTAAGGTGATTTCTCTGAGGTGGGAGGCCAGTTGTGGGCAGGGCTCAAGGCAGCGAGATTAGGGTTTTGTGTGGTGAAGGAGAGGGTACCCAGGTACCTCGAGATGGTGCTCGGTGAGGGAGAGGTAGCTTTAAGGGTAGTGGACGGTGAGGGAGAGGTAGCTTCAGGGTAGTGGACGGTGGGGGTGAGGTAGCTTGAGGGTAGTGGACGGTGAGGGTGAGGTAGCTTCAGGGTAGTGGACGGTGAGGGTGAGGTAGCTTGAGGGTAGTGGACGGTGGGGGAGGAGGTAAGTGTAGGTGGGGGGCGGTTCCGACTTACAGCAGACCTGCGAGATGCGGCCGGGCATGTTGGCGATGGAGGACTGGCTGGCAGACTGCGCTCCCGCATTGCTGGACTGGCCAGCGGTAGTCGCCATACCGGTGAATTGGTGAGCAGGGAGCTGGGCAACCTGAGCTTGGCCAAAGTCGGCACCTGGATGGATATGTCAGCATATGTGCTTCTCTGAAGGAGTGACTTCGACATGGTGCGATAGACAGATAGTTCGTGCCATAGATCGTGCGATAGATGCGTATATGCGTAGAGATGTGTGTTCAATGTTCACTCACCTGCAGTCTGGGCTTGACCACTCGCACCTGGGGTCTGAGCAGCACCACCAGCGGCGTCGCCGACGGACTCAATGGCTGCGGTCATCGAGCTGCTGGTAGGAATAGCAGCGTTCATCGTAGTGGCACGACGCGCTCCAGGACGCATCGTGGTGGCAGGGGGAACACCCTCGTCGCTGCTGGACATGTTGATGGATGTGAAGCTGGATGTCAACGAGATAGGTGTTGAGGAAGGGTATGGAGGGCAATTGGTGCCAACGGCTGCTTGCTAACGAGTTCAGAGTAGAGGAACTGAGCTCGCGTGTGTCGTCGACTCGGTGAGAGACGAGCGATAGAACGTCGTGAGTATGCCAAAGGTTGATCAAACCGTGCCAAACCGTTGTGGTAGGATGTTTTGCGTGCTTGAAAGGAAGCAGGAAAACGGTGGGTGCTCTTGTACTCTGAAGATTGTGCTTGAAAGAATTGAAGATCCCGAGATGAGTGGGTGGCCTTCTACTCTGGGAATGTGCTTGTAGGAAATGAAGATGCCGAGCACCTTGTGTTGTCCACGCAGTAAGTGTGCAGGCCTGAGCCTAGATGGTGCAAGAGAAAGGGAAGTTGCTTGGGAACAAGAGAGGTGAAGGTGACAAACAGCAGATGCCGAGATGGGTGGCCTTCTACTCTGGGAGTGTGCTTGTAGGAAGTCAAGATGCCGGGCTTCTTGTGCTGTCCACGTTGATAGTGTGCAAGATTGAGGCTAGCTTGTGCAAGAGAAAGTGAAGTTGGTTGGGAAGGGTGAAGGTGCAGGTGACGAACAGAAGAGAAAGTTTGTCAAAAGTTTCAGTTGCTGTGAAGGTGCGAATTCCGCAGTTTCGCGTGGGGGCTATGTAGCTGTAGATATTCGCGGCTGTGTAGGGTTGGGCTACAGCCGCGCGGCTGAAGGGGACGAGGCTGGAGGGCTGAGCTTCAGATTGAGTAGAGACTACAGCCGCAGTGCAGCTGGCAAGAGAGGAGATCCCGGGGTTGGTAAGTACCCGGATAGGGGGGAGAGGGCGGGTAAGACAGAAGCTGTCACCACAGTTGGCAAGAGAAGAGATCCCGGGGTTAGTTGTGACGAGGGTATGGGGAGTAGACAGCAGCTGTCACCACAACTGGCAAGAGAAGAGATCCCGGGGTTGGTAGGTACCCGGTTAGGGGGAGTAGACAGCAGCTGTCACCACATTTGGCAAGGGGGGAGATCCCGGGTTAGTTGTGACGAGGATGTTGGGGGTAGACGGCAGCTGTCACCACAGCTGGCAAGAAAAGAGATCCCGGGGTTGGTAGGTACCCGGATAGGGAGGGAGACAGCAGCTGTCGCCACAGCTAGCAAGAACAGAGATGCCGGGCTTCTGTATTGTGATGATAGAGTTAAACAACACACCAAAGTTGATGCTACAGCTGTCACTATATCTGGCAGTAACAGAGATCCCGGGTATCTTGAGTGTGAGGCTTGGGTGCGATGATAAGGAAGGCTAAACAACAGCACTTGAGTGCAGAGTTGATTCAATGGCTGTGAGGACAGCCTCCATGTGGTCTACAACAAAGGATGCAGAGTGCGTACTGTCCACCTGTCTATGACTACAGTGGATGCCCTACTTGCAGGCTCAACATCTCAATATGGGAAAGGAGGAACCTGAGGTTCGAAGTTGAAAACCTAGATTGATCAACGCGATTTACCATTTGACGCGATTTATCGATTTGAGCATGTCCTTGAAGATTGTTGAAGACAGCTGCCAGAACATCAAGCGGAAAAGGCGAATTTCCATCATCTCGGGAATAGTGAAATGAATTTGAGGCTCTACGAAGCTGTGGGACGCTGTTAGTGGTGATGGCCATGCGCAGGACACATAGCTGTTGTCATGAGACAAGGTCTCATGGTCCATATCCGAGCTACACACGTCGTGGGAGACTCTGGTTGTCTTGATGTAGAGCACAGAGACGCTGTATATGTTGAAGGCTTAGACAAGACCATTCACCATCAGAGTGTGCCAATAGCAAGGAATCACCAAGATGCCGTTGTGGCACCCCCAACAATGCACAGTCCTTTTGGCTGGAGATCTCCAGCTGGTGTCTCTTTCACTACTGCTTGTACCAACTCTTGGCCTGTAGTTCACCTGGCAGTGGCTCATTGAGCCAGCAAAGGCAAAGTGGCAAAGCAATAGTCAAGCATATAAAATCTCGCCTCTGCTACAAATTGTAGCATATTTTGTGCGTGGTAGTTTCAACTGGGAAATTGCTCGGACGGAAGGTCTTGAGACGGCGTTTAACTTGCAGCGGCTTTCCATTGCACCTCAACAAGGCATCGCAAGGAATTGCATACTTTGACTGCGTAGGTAGCAAGCAAGGTCTCGAGTATCCGTTGCTGGTAGTCTACATACGATCCACTTGCTGGGAAGGGCTCCA
This sequence comes from Cytospora leucostoma, assembly GCA_003795295.1. Lineage (NCBI taxonomy): Eukaryota > Fungi > Ascomycota > Sordariomycetes > Diaporthales > Cytosporaceae > Cytospora > Cytospora leucostoma. The sequence goes on along the minus strand of LKEB01000057.1, from coordinate 21,555 downwards.
AACAACCCTTGTAACCCTTCCAACGGTGGTAATGAAACGGTACGTCCTGATCTTTGGTTCTGATCCACGTATATTGATGTAGCTGGTGCCATGTTGCAATCGACCCAATACCGTGTGGTGTCAAAGTGATCAGAGACCAAACAGACCTTCAAAACCCAACGTATGTCGTCGCGGGCCCCAGGAGTCAGAACCCGCCATCTCCCGCATCATAACCACCACCACTGCTATAGCATCACTCCTACATTGCTAAACCGCTAATAAGCCGAATAAGATTGAATCCAGTAAGATTGATCATCAGGATGATCGTAATTTGGTGCTAAACATTTACGGCCTGTATACTTCCGTTGGGATCTGGAAATGTCCTTGATTGTAGCGAAGTTCGACTTCGAAGTTGTCTCCACCTCTTTTGGCAATCGATCTATGATTTGTGACAACAAGCCGTTCAAGTCGAGTGTATCGCAACCATTCTCTAATTCTACCAAGTCTTCGCATGGGGTAATGTGTTACTTAGGGGTATGAAGTAGTGGTTGTTTACATAGTAGCTTCGGCTGATGCAGTACGAATGCTTCAATTGGTGTCTACTATAATTACACTAGTACTCCGTAGAACCTGCACCTCGATCATCCCGGGCATGACTTTGAGCGTTCGGCATCAATGCTTTACAAGCATTAAAGCAGTCTCTGAAGCCCCACGTTCAAAGCCTGCTCTTCGACGGCGACACTGTTACAAAACCAACCCAGCTCTTCACCGAGGACACTGCTCCCGAGGGAAGTGGCGACGCCTGACGCGAGACAGCGATTGAGAAGCTCCATTCCGCGACCTCGATCTATACCGAGTATATAGGACGCTGGGTCTAGACGACTGGATGCTGAGATCTGTACCGATTTTGCATACATATAGCGGCGTATACATGTATCAACCCAGACGGAAACGCCGGCATTTCTACATACAGGCCAGCATTATCATCGTACCGATCTGCGTTTGGAAAGATTCACATCTCAGTGTAGTACCGAACTTGAAGTTCATCCAAGATGATCTCGCAAATGTGCAATGTTTCGCCAGCACTTGACGAATCTTCGTTGTGAAGTCGACCACGAACTGTTTGTCATCGAGGATATTTGCCCACATGTCTTGGGTGAAGTAAAGCACCCATCCGAGAAGACTGCAAAACTATACGTTATACGAGCCCCACATCCATGAAATATTGTGACTTGCCATATGCTAGACAATGCGGATATGAGATCCTCATTCCTGGCCTGCAGTGCGCCCAGTGGATGCCCTGTGGCACAAAGTCCTGATCCATGCCATACGCGACATGAACAAGACGAGGATCGATGGAACCATCGAGATCCAACGCTAGGATCGACGAAAACGATGTGATGTTGGCAGCTTGTGGGTTTTCGTAGACCGACATGGTGAAAACCTCGTCGCTGATGAGGTGGAGACCATTGCGACCGCAGAAGCGGGCAAGCTCTCGGAGTGCCCTAACGGGCTGTCTGTCGTCAGTATATACCACCCATGGCCAGGACGGGTACCTTACATAGTATCTTCCCAGAGGGCTATGTGGACTACTATATCACCGGGAGTTGAACCGCGCTCGAGGCAGACAATTCCAGAAGTCTGGTCTCTTACTTAGACAATATCACAGCCCGCACCTTCACCCGGTTTTGGGTAGCCTGGAAAAGTGTCCTTTCCAACGCTGTCCTGGTTATTTCGGGGTCAAAGACGTCATCCAGGCACCGGTGACCCTCAACGCACTGGATTGACGCGGGAACAAGTATTCTGCGCGCTCTTTCGGAAGTGGCTGGCCTGTAGCCTGTATAGACAGGCATGGGAACAATGATACCTTGACTGTCGTTGCAAATTTGACCACGTCGGGTCATCAATCACAGCCATAACTTCGGGCAATATAAAGAAACTCTTTTGTTCCAGGACAGGCTCACGTGCCCGATATTCTGTATTGAACAACGATGGGTATCCAGGGCATTCTTTAGACGCGGCGACCCTGGCCCAATCCGTTAGCCTAAATGATCCTTTGGAACAATCATTGCCTACGTTCCTGGCCGGAAACAGAGCATCTTAGGTCGCTCGTATAGCCTTCCTATGTTATTGATACGCATGGCTACTTCTTGGTGCAGGACAGAATATTCGGCCACACCGAGATGCACTCTTTGAATTGTCAGGATTGATACCCTAGGGTAAGAATCCTGGCGCACAGGATGAGAGGATGGCCCATTACTGGCAAACTCAGAAGCCGTCAGGGTCATCAGGCGCCCGAACATTCGCCATCATCTCCTCAATCGTTTCCCATGGGAGCGTTTGGACGGAACTATGGGCAGCTCTTTCGGATAGGCTGTAGACAGTTTCGCGCCAGCACCACCGGCCGGTGTAGGCGAAGCTGGAGTGGTCCCTCCCGAGGTCCCGGAGTTTAGCACACGGGAATATGCATGAGCAAAGCCGAAGCGAACTCCAACCAGATACAGGACCTTCAGAGCTAGATCACAAGCACGTGTCTACTTTGATATGCATCTATGCAGATGTATACGTTTATAGGAATATATGTAGAACTCATTCCAGGAGCAGCGACGGGGCGAAGGACATTATCTTGTTCAATCATACATCGGTAGGTGGCTCAATCTATGTGGACGCTTTGGCTTGCTTCAATCTCATGTATGCTCCAAAAAGATCCTTTTCTATGAACCCCCATAGCTTTGAAAGCCTCCATTAGAGTCTGCGCAAAGCTCACGACATGTTCGGGTGCGATCATTCAATGCACGACGTGGAATCTCGGCAATTCACGTACGAAATCGGCCCAGCGGCTTGAATATTCTCATAGCCGAACTCACAAGTCTTCGCGGCCGGCTTTGAAAGTATACACTGAGAAATGTAGGTATTGTTCACTTGGCCAGAATGATCATAGTCGCTCGCCATACGCTGGAGCCCAAACGCCACATCGACCCAGCGTGTCGGGGTGTCTGTCTCCGATTTCAGCTCGTCCCAGTGCGTTTTGTGCGCTAAATTACACGAAGACCCATCTCATAGCCTCAGTGCGTGGCACGTTGCGAGAGGTCTGATCAACCTCAAGCGTATCCGAATCGTCCTGAGCCACAAGGCCCAGGAAGTGACTCAGGTGCAGCAGACATAGTTTCGAGTCCAGCGGTGCGGATGCGGTGCTTGATGTGCGGCGGGAGGTTGAACGACCCGAGAAAGTCTACTTGGTCGCCGCCGGCGCCCAGCCGCTTCGCCACGTCGAACACCAGCATAGCACCGTAGCTGTAGCCGGCCAGGGTGTAGGGCCCGCGTGGCTGGCAGTAGCTGGTTGCCGCCGTGTAAATGTCGACGGCCTGCTTTGTGCTCTCGAAGCGCTGGTGGTTGGGCCCGAAGCCTGGTGCGCATGGCGCGAACACTTGCTGGTCGTCTGCGGCAAGGCATTAGGCCAGTCCGACAAAGGTCAGAAGATCACCAACGCCAGGGTGATTCAGCCAGATTGGCGTCTTGGGATCCTTGGGGCGGAACACGGCGACAGGGTCGTAGCTGTCGTTGGCACCCCGTTAGCAATATATTGTGATTATGTTTTTTTCAAATACATATATCTAGACCCACGCTTTCATTCGCTTCCGTATTTATGTGCTGTTCAACGGTGTTTTGTATGGTGGTGTGGGGCATCTGACGGTTGGACACGGGCTTAGTACGGGTTTGGTCGGATGAGGCTGCGTGTAAGTCGTAGCCTCGTCCGCCACCGGTACAAAATCCTTACACTCGTTACCGCCTCGTGGGACAGCACCCTCCACTTTCCACGACACCTCCATTCCGGGCTCCACACCGGCCTGTACTCATTCGACGGATGTTGTCGAAAATGGAGGGCGTGGATATAGTCGACGAGGGTCGATATTCTCCCGTCGTCTGTAGTCAGAGTGTCATCGAGCATTAAGTTGTGCAAGAGCCTGCACCTGTTCTTTGAGTGAGGTCTCGTTGGGGATCCGAGTATCCATGCTCTCGATCCAACAGTGCTGACCGACCTCTCATCAATTCTTGCATGTTGCGTTCATGGTTACGCTGGCTCGCCGCGCGCTTACTGCGAGTGTTCGCTGGTTTACCAAGACTACAAGACCACAGACACACTCAACGCTGCACCACATAAAATGTTCCCAACTGCCAAAAGAACATTTCAAGCTACCTCCAGAGCCTCTCATATCCTCCTGCTGCATGGTTTTCGTCGAATGCTGGTTTGTACACCCATCTGAACATAAGCGAGGCTACCAACCTCGGAACATTGAAGTATTTCTCGCAATCGCCCATTCTGGTTAATTGAGGCAGCAGTAGTGCAGAGAATAATACTTGTGGCTAAACTATTACAATGTTTGTTGTCTCTCGCTTTGTTGAATACATTGATATCCGTGCTAGCTCAGTCGCCGCTCACTATGTTCTGCTATTGTGCAGAGAAGTATTTAGGCTTCAAGGGTTTGAAGACCGGAGTGCTCATATTTCTAGGTCTATATTGGCTCCTTAGGCTGAGACGGATCTCATAATGTCATGAAGCCATTTCGAGCCTGCATTTAACATGGAAACTTAAAAGTTCAAATCTCAAGATCTGCTGCCGTTTACCTATGTACACAATCTCTACCAGTTGACCTCCTTGCTACCTATCGTACTTTACCAACCCCAAGACCTCCTACACTGTCGCTGTTCTTTCTCCCATCTTCACTCGATAAGACACTGCATTGTCTTTAGACATACCTCTTCTTCTACTCAAATCTCATTTCCAAGGCACCGACTGCCCAGGAGGGAAGTGCTCTATATAGCAACGAGGAAATTAAGTAGGAAACACGGAAGATATATCTGAATTGCATTGCATGGAATACACTGTACTCTATTGCATCAACCACCACGCAGAGCTGAGAGAAAGGGTTACAGCATGCAGTGCTAAGTCCACAAGATGTGGTCCATGCCAGGAATCTGTCGACCACCAGAGACAGGAATCGTCTTGATCATTTCATCCAGTCGTGCCTTCTCCTGAGCACTCAGATGAACAACCTCACTATTTTCCTTGACACGTACTGCTGCCGTGGCGCCTGGAATAGGAATGATGGTGCTGCAAACTCCCTGATCGGAGTGCGCGCGGATCCATGCGAGGGCGAGCTGGGCTGGTGTTACCCCTTTCTCCTTGGCAATCGCAGTCACCTGGTCAACCAGATCCAGATTCTTGTGGAAATACTATCCAAGCCACAGCGTCAGCCAGCATATATCATAATAATGCAAAGAATAACTTGGCGGCGGTTTGGGTTAACCGAGGGCCTAGACACCCTAGTTTACAATATTCGCATACGCTCTGTGAAGCTTACCTCTGGCTGGAAGCGGCCGAACATGTGGCGAATATCGCCCTTCGGGATAACCTCCAACTTGCGAACCTGACCGGTCGGGAAACCGTAACCTAGAGGCGAGTAGCTCAGGATTGGGATGTTGAGGTCCTTGCAGGTCTCGGCAACGCCGTTGGTGAGAATCTCGGTACTCCAGAGCGAGAACTCGACCTCCACGACACTGATGGGGCAGAGGGCATTGGCACTTCGGATGGACTTGGCGCGGACTTCAGACAGTCCCACACCGCTCTTCTTGTCGGCGGTCGTGGTCGACGACTTAGATTTGAAGAAGGCCATGCAGGCCTTTCTTTTGCTTGATGTCGCGGTTTCCGTAACCTCGGTACCCGCCTCTCGGCCATCCTCCTACGTATATCTTGGATATTCCCTCAGTCCGTATACGAAGATAATACTATATTACTAGGTATAACTACTTATGAGATTGTTGATTGCAGAAGTCTCCACAGACCTATCCTCCCCCCGGTGAAGAATATCACCACCAAAGAGTCCCTTTCGCGGATTGTACAGATAAAAAAATACGATCGACACGTCAGTGACGAAGACAGAAGAAATCCTCCCTGCCAATGATATCTGGTCGCCAAGTTTGACGAGCATGCCCCTCAACATCTCTCTCGGAATAGCCACTGATCATGACGCTGTGCTTGACACTACTGCAGAGCTGGCGATAGACGGGCACCAGTGTCGGCATGCATGCGCCGATGACGGCTACAAAGGTTTCGACCACAGTGGCGGTGCCCGAGGGGACGTGTTGTACTGATTCACAGCAGTCAGTGCATGATCTCTGTGAACACCCTCATCCCGGGATATACTGAACTGTGCCGTAAGCATACTCATATACATATGTTTGTTGGGCACGCATCCTCTCAGTGACCAAGCAGTATATCTCAGGTGCTGCTGACCACCCGCTGTATTAGAAGGACAGTTCGCCGGAGGAGGTTATATGCATTTTGGATCCTGTTCCGAGTTTCATAGTAGTATGTGGGATTCGGGTAACTATCTAAGTACCGTGGGTATCAAAGGATGGGTCGCATCAAATCGTTGGCCCACAGTCATTCGGCCCGGGGCGAAACGGCAGGCATATGATCTATCGCCTTGGAACCCAGATGTTGGTTTTACTGTGTCAGTTCGGAAAAAGTGCCGCATGGGTGAGGCGCATCTTTTTCTGCATCTGTGCGCGGGGTAGCAGTAGGTGCCTTGTTGGTTGTCCAAGATATGGAGAGGTCCAGTTTTGTAGGGCCTAATTATATGCTAGGTACTTTTCGTGTATGCAGGGAATTTGTCCAGGCTAGATAGGTAGCATGCGATATTGTTGGATGGGCAACGTTACATACGTACGTATTGGTGAGAAATAGTCGTATTCATTTAGGTTATATCTACCGAAGGAAGGAAGGAAAGAACTATCTATAGGTTATATAGAGGGAAGGTATAGGTAAGTAGGTGATTCTGCCCGTTCACCTAGGGTAGTGAACCCTATACCGCCTGCTATATTAGGCAGCTAAAACTCGCTACTATTCAATACTAGTAGTCTTCTATTATAGTAAATGACTATATTCCTTCGCGCTTCGAATAGGCCCTTCCTTCGTCGATGATTTCATCGATATTTATTTCGTCGAATTCGTCGCTATTTCCTCGTCGCTTTCATCGACGATTTTATCGACGATTTCCTCATTATAAATAGCCTCAATACTACTATTATAACCGTTATAGTCCCTATTAATCTCATTCTATGAAACCCTCTACCTTAACCGTTAACTTATTATTATTAACTAAGCGTTCTAAAGCCTGATTTAGCGATACCTTTATTATAGTATTAGCTAGGTTATTAGAGCTATTTATCTACCTGATTTCGTAAATCTCTCGGTATTTATATAATTAGCAAAGGGATATAATATCTACTATTAACTACTTCTCCTTTATTATATCTAACTTAATAAAGTATTCATAGAGTAAATAGGAATTAGTATAAATAACTAATAGAATTATAGGTAGTCCTAATTGAGTTATAACTATTCATAAAGTTATAGTAATAACTATACCGAGGTTGAAGCTATTTACTATTCTATAGATCTCAGAAGCTAGAATATTTCATATAACCCTCTTATACTTTATCGATGACTAATAGATAATATTTCCTTATATTCTATACTATATATTATTATTATCGCTTTCTATTATCTCTTCTATAATCGCGATTATAAAGCCGATCTAACTATTAAGGTCACGATTATTAGCGAATAAACTATTTATAAAGATAGTGAATTTAGCCTTTAATAGGTCTAAAGCGATATAGTATAGCCTATATAAAGGGTTCTTTATCTACTACTCTAAATAGCGATTTAGAATCTCATAATCCTTCGCTTTAGGGTTCTAAATCTATATAGCAACCGATAGGTTAAATATAGCCTCTAGTTAGTAGATCGATATTAGATAAGTACTATAGGTGCATTATTCTAAATACCTTTAAGTATAATTAGGTACCTTCGGATCTATTATCGTAATCTTTATCGCTTAGCTTTTCTAATATATATCGATCGTTCTATTATCTCGTATTATAACTTTTATATTATTAAAATCAAGGGTAGTCCCTAGGGATAGGATTATCTTCGGTTTATATATTAGCTCTACCTTCTAAATCTATTCTTCTTCTATTAATAAGAATACTTCTATACCTACTATAAGTATATTATCGGTCTATATACTAATGATACTAAAAGAGTCTTTACCTCTAATTATTATTAATAGATATAAATCGTATATAGAAGTATTTATCTTTAGCTTCTTATAATAGTAATAGTAATAGGTATTCTACTAGTAAATATTAGCCTTAGCGATTCTATATAGTAGCTTTATTAACTATATAATAGTATTAAGGGGATACTAAGCCTATAGTTCTTTCGGAAGGGTTATAAGAATAATATATACTAGCTCCGATTTCGATTAAGGGTATACCTATATAATATCCCTTAACTCGATCTTTATACCTATTACTATTAAGGTAGGTATAAGGGTAGCGATAATATATTAGCTTATATATTAAATCGTAAGCGATTATATAAGGATATTCTCCTTCCTAGTATTATTATACCCCTAGATAATCAGCTATAATTTCTTATATAGCTTCTCGGTCTTACCCTTAATCTCCTATACTATATAGGCCTTAAATAGTCTATAAGGGCTATAGTTTTTCTCATTAAATCGTTCGAAGCGAAAGATATTATAGGCAATAAGATCGTTAATCTCCTTTATATTAGATTCCTCGAAGGGGTCGCCTAGGCTATTGATCATACTATCGCGCCTTAACTTGAGTACTAGTTTATAGTTTTCCTTCTCTTTCTAAGTAACGAAGGCATTAGTCTTAATAAGCTTTAGTAGCTTCGGTTTATTCTTTAAACCCTTAGACTAGCCTCGCTTTTATAGTATTAGAGGCTATATATTTAATACTATAGTATAATGAATACAACGTGGGTGACTTAAAGGGTACTTGGGCTATATACTGGGTTTATATCAGAAGGAGGTTCAAGGTGCTTTATACAATATACTATCTTTATGATCAAGAGGAGATTACTCCTATTATATAAGAATGATACTTAGATTGATCGCTAAAGAGCTAACTGATACTATCTACTATAAAGGGAGTGTCCTATTATATATCTAGCTCTTTAGCCTAGGATCTATTAAATCTATGAAGATCTAGAAGATCCTGAGTATTGGATCTATTGGATCTATATAGATCCAGAAGATCTAATATATACTAACTATTCCTATCACATGACCTTAGTGGGTCCTATTATATCTCATATGCTATACCGTATATTGGTTTCCTTTCTTCTTATATGCCCCCTAGTACCTTGACCGTAGGTTATAATATTACCCTCCTCCTCTCATAATCTTCGTCCCGAAGATCCAGTTTATTCTATAAGTACCCCTTATTATTCCTGATTATCTTATACCTTCCTAATCCGTTATATCATCTAAAGTCAAAAGTTCGCATATTGCTAAATCTTCTTCAAGCACTAAGAAGACCCAAGAAAAGCGCGAGCTACTTGCTATTATCCTTGCTTATAGCATCGAGATACCTTCCTATTCCGCCTACGAGTTATAGGGAATCGAATCCTATATAGCCTCGTTAAAAGACTTATCGAGGTATACTGAATGCATCAAGCTAGGCCTTTCCCGTTACGACGTATTAGGGCCTACTCCTACTGAGATACGAAATATCGCTAAATAGAAGTAGTATCTAGAGGACGAGATCGAGGAGACTCAATTGAAGCTTATACGCCTAATCACTCAGAAACGAGAGTAGTCGAAGAAGATAAAGCGGGCTATCCGTCGTAGTCTGGATAGTATAGAGGAATTAGATCGTATAGAAGCCGAGGAGGCATCCCATACTATCACTTTAGTTACTAGTAAGGAGTCTTATCCTAATTAAGGTATAGTGGATCTTAGTTCGTCGAATGATATAATTGACTAGGGTAGTATAGATATATCTGGGATTGACTTAGGGGTAGAGTTAGGTATATAGTCGCTATAGACTAGTACGTGATAGGTATTCTTACTTATACTATCGGATTTTGAGCTTAGTATTTCCGAGGTTATCTTCTAGTTCCTATGAGTTTTCTTCGTTACTATATCCTTTCCATTTGACCAAGTATTCTATAGTGCTACCGTATTATCGTGAGTCGAGGATTATTTCGACTTCGTATTCTTATTCGTTATAATCTAGCTCAATATCTTTATCCAATCTTACGTTGGTTAGTACTGGTTCGAGAAGTGAAATATAGAAAACGGGGTATATCCTCATTCCTAGAGGTAAATCAAGTTTATATATAATATCGGAGAGTTTTTCTACAATCTAGAATGCTCCGAGTTTTTTAAAGTTAAGTTTTTCACTAGGTCGTTTTATCGAGATATTTTTATATAGTAAATATACCTTATCTCCCCTCTCAAAGGTTAGTCCCTTCAACCTCTTGGGATTATAGTATTTCTCTATTCGTTCGCAGATGAAACCGAGTTCCTACCGGATTTCGTTCTATAGGCAGTGGATTTCTTCAGTTCTTTTACTTGCTTCGATATTATCCGTCCCTATTATAGGTTATTGGTATATTTCTAGGTCTCGTATATAGAGGGCCTTAAAAGGTAATATTCCTATTATCGAGGTATCTGCGCTATTATAGGCATACTGAGCTAGTAGTAGAAGTTCAACCCAATTATTCTATTTATAATTAA
>LKEB01000056.1:133644-230136 GCA_003795295.1 Cytospora leucostoma | reverse complement strand
CCAGTCTTGCTGACTGATCCTGTCACGTGACCTTGGTGGGTCCCGTCACATCTCATGTGCTGTGCCGCATGTTGGTTTCCTTTCTTCTTGCATGCCCCCTGGTACCTTGACCGTGGGTCATGACATTGGGTATGGAAATAGCCCTGATAAATGCTACTAGAGCCCCTATCTATCTCGATTTTAGCCTATATGAACTATTTATATATCTCTTGAAGCGCCTTCTATAAGATCTTCCGGGATAGGGGCTATAGGAGAGGTTAGTTCTCGATCGCTATAATAGCCCTACGGTCTTCCCTACTATACTTAATAAGGTAGTTAAACCGCTTCGTATAGAGCAACTATTAAATGCTCCTATATAGTTTCAGGAGGTCGCCTAAGCGGTTATATAGGTAATGCTTTAGTTCCGTATATAAGGCTTCAACTCGGGAGCTAGAATAGATACTATAGTTCCGAAACGTTATAGTCGAGAAGCGGGCCTACTCATACCTCTAGGGCAAGTAATGCTTATAAAGATACCTAAGTAGCGCTAGGGATAGGGATATCAGATAGGCAGCCAATATAGAAGGGGTAATACATATATAGCTAGGTTATAAAGTCCCTAACGATCACCCCCTATTATTACTAGAAGGCCTCCTCTATACTCTGCCTTATAAGGGATACCTATACCTCTAGGAAGCTATCGTAGGTAAGGGTATATTAACGAGGTTCTAGTACCGCTATACCTAGTTCCTCGTCGAGGATGAGGTCCTCGAGATACCCTATTACTGCTTTATCTACCTCTTCCTCTAGCTATATAAGGCGGCTAGCAATAGTAACGGCTATAGTAACCTCCTCCTCGAATAAGGCTATCTTAGGGGGGTCCTTATACCCGGGCCTAGGCGCTTAGGGCCTATATATATTAGGGGTATCCTCTTCCTTACGGTTAGGGCTATCGAGGTTCTAGCTATTACCTATCTATTTTTTCTTCATATAGTAGGCGATATTCTTATTAATATACTATATATATAACTACTACTATATACTAGGAAAGATATCTATAGTAGTATTCTTAAAAGCCTAGTAGAAGTCGCTAATGATTACCTTCGGCTATCTAATCTATAGTTCCGGCTATATAGAGATATCCTATAAAGCTATAAGGATCTAGGTAAAATCGTATATAGTTTCCCCCGAAGTAAGGGCGAAGGCTATAGTATAGTTCGTATAGAGGGTAGTTATGCTTATGATCTAGTATAGGGGCATATTGAATCGATTGACCTATATAGCTTATAATTAGTAATATGAACTTTAACTAGGGGAGCAGGGGGAGGAGCACTTTATATATATTATCTAGTATAATGAGATCCGGGTGCTTCTTCTATATACGAAGGTACTATTAGTAGGTCCAAAATAGGCTAGTAATATGCCCCTCGGTATCCTATTCAACTTTATAGTATATACCGTACCTCTCCTTATTCCTCTATAGCTAGCGTAGAAAGAGCTATATAGCTATAAAAGGGCTATATTTTATATAGCGTAACTCGGCTTAGATATTAGTTATATCCTCAGTAGTAATGGGAATTCGTAGTAGGGTCGTTAAGGTAATAGGGGTAGACTCGTCAGATTATATAGGCTCCGTAGGAATACTATCCCCCTATATAAAATGGGAGTCGGCTATATCAGGCAGTAGTGATTCTATTAGTAGGGCTAGGGGAGGTTCTTGGGTATCGAGGTCGCCTCATAGAAGGGAAGCGATTTTATTAGTACCTATATAGGCTATAAGTAAAAGCCTTTCGACCTAGGCCTCGGTAACGCTAGGGTATATTCGTCGCTATCAATAGCGGTATATAGGGTTAGAAATGAGGTTAGTTGCCCTAGGGTAGTTATAGAGGTTATAGATATATATTAAGTGCTACTACCTAGTCTGAAGGTCCAATATAACCTTAATATAGTAACGGTAGCCGGTCTTTTAGGTAGTTGCCTAGCGCCTTTTATAGGTATATAAAGGGTCCTATACTTAGGCCTTGCTATAGTAACTATAGTGGAAGTCATAGCGATTAATCTCGCCCTAGGGGTCGTAAAGGCCGTTCTTTTTAGTATATGAGGATAAAGCCTTAACGATGGAATAGGAGGCTATAAACTAAGCGGTTTCGATCGCTAGGAAGGCTGCTTCTAGTATAGGGTAGATGCCCTCAATTGAGGGGTCGCTAGCATAGACGGTCACGTAGTTAGTGGGTAAAGCTTTAGGTATAGGACTAGCTATTTTCATATAGCAATAACTTAGTGAAATCTAAAGCAAAAAAGAAAAGGAAAGCGGTAGAATATAGAGCAGAAGATACCGAATCTAATGGTATTAAAATGAAGCGATTTAGAGATGGGTATAATAGTGGTTTGATTGATTTAATGAAGTAGGAAAAGCGGCTATAGATTGTATAGGTAGGTAAGTTATTGATATTTACTATAACGCGTAGGTAGTGGAGGTTATAGTGTTTTGGCGCGTAACTGCAGCTTGTAGCTACTAGAAATTCTGGTAGCTATATGGCAGGTGGTAGCTAACCGAAAGCGGTTAGTGCCCTATCAGATTATGGATTCTAGACTATATTTCTAGAAGTTGTGCATCTGGACCGTTTCCGTCGAGGTGAACGGTGGGGACAACAATGCTGGGTTAGGTAATCCGTACCAGTTGACGGACGCCATACCCGGCATACCTAGGTAGTGTGGGTAGTAGGGTAGGTAGGTGACTACCTACCTAGGTAGCTACTGCCTAGGTACATAAGTAGGTACCTAGGTATCCACCTGCCCAGCTGGGCACCTGGGCAGGTAGAAACGTCTTCTACTGTACGTGGTCGACCTTAATCATGAGTACTGGCCAAGTCACTAACAAAAAGCAGGTACACAGCAGGCACCGACCTGTTAAGCACAGAGGGCAGTTTAAGAACATGGAAACCCTTACCCTCTCTCCCCTCCGGTCCCTGAGAGCTTCCAAGGTTGCGCGGCAGTGCGGGACATTGTTGCAGGTCGACCCCACATTTTCCCAGTCAACTGGCGTCTGATTGACACTCTACTGGCGTTTTAGGTCGACTGGTCCAGGGTCTGGAACAGGCCCGGAAAGGGGGGGTTCCATGCTACACTGACTGACTGAGTGGCAGACTGGCAGTAATTAACCTAGGGTACATACCTAGCAGCCTAGGTACCTAGTAGGTAGGTAGGTACGTATGCTTGAATCCTTGAAAGCTGGAATTGACCATGTTGTCTCCAATCGGCAACGACAATCACTCAACATTCAACTGACCTGACCGCTTCTCGAACCACCCGTAAACCCACTTTGCTCTTCTTCCTTTACCCTTCTGCTACTCTTTAGTCTTCTGCTTCTGCTTCATCCATCTTGTTGCTAAACAACCTGGTAGACACTCACTCTGACGATCGATCTTCTGTTACACACACGCTGACCAACAACCAACACCAACACCAACAACACCAACACTACCACAAATAACAATGTCTGCTCCTGTTATCCCTCCCGGCGGCACCTTCTTCGATGCCAACACCTTCAAGCGATCCTTCTCCGATGTTCCAATCGACGCCGACAAGGCCAATGCCATTGCTACCAAGGAGTTCATCGAGGCGGCCGAGTCTCTGACTCCCATCTTCGGCATGTGATGCCCCTGCTGCCTTCCTGCCTCCTACCTCCTGCCTCCTGGCTCCTGGCTCAGCCTCTCCTCCCTACTGCCCTCTTACTGTGGTCTGGTCACATCCAGAAGGAACACGCGACTAATACCGAGGTGCTACTTGCAGACCTTCTCGGAGCCACCACCTTCTCCATGGTCAAGAACGACCTGAACGGCAACATCACCGTACGATACCCACTCTACTTTGCTCGCCTGCACCAACCTTAGCTTGGTCAACAACCGGTGCTGACAGCGACTTTCCCTATATAGAAGATCAACCAGCGATACGTGGAGGCTCCTGCCGAGTCTGCCACTCTGCAAGAGCTTGTCATCAACGAGCTCAAGGCCAAGAAGCACGTAGCCACTGAGGGTCTCCTCTGGCTGACACGGTACGGCACTCCTGTCCCAGTCCCAGTCTTTGTCTCAGTCCCTGATTCCCAGACGCACAAAGACTCCCGATGCTAATCCCTTGCTATGCTGTAGTGGCCTCGAGTTCCTTGTCCTCGCCCTCAACGCCAACGTCAACAACAAGACCGAAGAACTCTCCACCTCCTTCCGCAACGCCTATGGCACCACCCTCAAGCCCCACCACTCCTTCGTCGTCAAGCCCCTCTTCAGTGCCGCCATGAGCGCCTGCCCTGCCCGCGCCGACTTCTACAAGAAGCTTGGAGATGACCAGACCAAGGTCCAAGAGCTGATGGTCGGCTACCTGTCCTCCCTGGATAAGATCGTTGGAATCTTGAAGGCTTTCGTGAACAGCAAGGAGGCGAAGTGGTAAATATGGTACACTATATAGTGGATGGGCATGATGGCCCCAGCGGCCCACGGCTTGAAGATGACATGTCGTGGGAACCTGTGCGTGTACCATGATATTGAAACCATGGGACTAACTGCAGCAACATACGATCAAGGGCTACTGCTCAAAAAACTACCTGTACAGAAGCGTAAAAGTGGCGCGATAGCCATGCGCGAGGAAACGCACAAGCATTGGCGTCTACTTAGAGGCGACACATGTTCGCCAAGCATCATTTCGAAGCAACATCAAATTTAACATGCCACATTGGCCCGCATGACTGTCACGATTACTCTCAAACTAGCTGGAGCACAGTGCCAGCTTGAATCTTGTATAACGGGAGCTCCCCAGCGCGCTGGGCCCATCGCAGCCCTAGCCATAGTGGGCTCTCATCCATCATATTCCCTCCTCGCTATCCTCTCACACAGCACCTTGAGCGTGCTGCCTGCCCATTGGAAGTCGTCGATATCAAGGTACACTTGAGCGCTCAAGCGGGCCCAGAATCTTCCATCATGGAAATATACCGGGATGAATGTTTTGTACTCGTCCACAAGCACATTGTTCATCCACTCCCAGACCCATTGGGCATCCTTATGTGGTATGACGAAATCCTCATCTCTTGCCTGCCTCTGTGAGCCATCCCCTATTTCAGGGGCTTTCAGGGGGGCAGCCTCCTCAACATCAACCTCCAGTGTCTCCGACTTGCTCTCCCTGTCTGATGATGCCGGCGGATTGTTGGTGTCGTCCGTCGTAACCACCAACGGTAGTGCAACATTTACCATGGCACAGTCCGTCAGCTGGTGGCCATCTCCCTGCGGGTTCTCCATAATCCACGTCCCCAACACGCCCGCGGCCCTCGCCCCGCCCTCTTTACCGAGGGTCCACATGTAGTTCCTGATCCTCTCCTCCCCGCCGAGCACCATTTCCCGCCACTCAATGGCGTTCTTGACACACAAGTATGGACTATTATCTAATGTGCCGACAAACTCGAACGCCTTGACAAACACGCTCTTGCCACTTGGCGGGAACGGGTCAGCTCTCACCAAACCATCATCTCGAGGTCTAGCGACATATCCGTGTGAGGTTGGTACGGTAGACCGTATAAGATGCTGATTCCGCCGCGGGACATAAAAGACGGCGCAGCCGCGGGGGACGAACAGCCACTTGTGACAATTTGACACTAGAAAGTCCGGGTCGAGGGCTGTGAGGTCGAGATTGATCATGCCTACGCCTTGTGCGGCGTCGACTAGAGACAGGACCCCTAGTTCCTTGCAGGCCTGGACCAAGGCTTCAAAGGGGAACCGGACGCCTGGGACAGAGGAGACAGTGTCGAATATCACGATACGGGGCCGCCGGCCATCTACCTCCCGGCTCTGACGGACGGCATCCCTGAACTTGGCCTCGATGTCCTCGTCGGTGATGGGGTAAGTCAGCCCG
The DNA here is from genome assembly GCA_003795295.1 of Cytospora leucostoma. Lineage (NCBI taxonomy): Eukaryota > Fungi > Ascomycota > Sordariomycetes > Diaporthales > Cytosporaceae > Cytospora > Cytospora leucostoma. The sequence goes on along the minus strand of LKEB01000056.1, from coordinate 224,262 downwards.
ATGGCCCGGCTTGACACCCTCCCATAGGTAGAGTCGACGGTGTAGTCGACTGTTTTCCCGCAGGCGCCGTAGATGGTGCTGAAGTAGATGATCTCGTCCTTGCCGTCCTCGGACCACGTCTCGCTCAGACCCCGCAGAACAGTGTTGACACCGACGGTGGCGTTCGACACGAAGACGACCTCATCGACCTCGGGTGCCTTGAGGAGGCGCGCGATCGCCTCGCGATTCTCGTCCAGGAGTCTGGGGAAATCGTAGCGGATGAACTGGTCTGGCCGCCGCTCGTGGAGAGTCTGGTAGTGGTGCAGCTTCTGCTGGATGTATACGGGTACGGTGCCGAACGAACCGTGGTTGAGGTTGCGGTAATCCGGGTCGAAGAGGAACTCCCCTCTCACATCCTGGCCGAACTGCAGAGGATACGGCTTACGCAGTCCCGATTGCGATCGTGTCATCGCGAGAGGGCTGGCTCGGTTGGGATACCTGCTGGTGACGAAGTCTGATTGGATTGCCGGTCCAACTGAAGGCACTGATGCTTGTCTCGCAAGAGACTCTGGGTCGTTGTCGACGATGCGCACGATCGAGATGATATCCTGCAACGGAGGTAGATGTGAGAGAAGATGTCTTGGTAAGTTCAAAAGTATGCTTATATATATGAGTGTATCAAACCGAAAGATAAGATTAGATTAGACCGCACCAAGGTCAATGACTTGGACACCCGGTCGCGGATGTTGACACTGCCTATCAAGCCAGGTGCCCTTCAGGTACGTGTATTGTTGTGACTCAAGTGGGTTCTTCCCCAGTCCGGAATCCCGATATGAGGATATCTAGCGTTCACTCACAGTTGAACAATGATGCCCGAAGGGCGCCATGCGCAAATGCCATTGTTCACTTGCCCAACCCCCTCTATGATTTTGCTCAACAGCTCAAACCTGAAGGCTCAACGCCTCTGGGATAACACAGCAGCTTTGGGGTGCCCATCCGGAGCACCGTCCACGGGCACATGCCGAAGCGGTGCCGAACGGAGCATATTCGGCTACCGGTAAAGTACTGCAATGTGACCGACCTCGATATGATGTTGTGCTTCATGTCCACCGGCTGCAAGTTGTAAAAGTCCAAAGCAGTTCCTCGAATTCCCTTTAATAATTACATCCACAGTCAAAGATTCGAAGATGGCCATAGAGACGAAGTTGGTCTCCTCAAAGACAGCACGCATCCAGGCCTCTGAGGTCCCCGGGGCCACCTTCTTATCCTGACGTTGGCCTATAGTTCAAAGGTTATAATCAAGTCCGGTCAGGACACTCCTCCGAAGTTCACTGCTGTGGAATGAACCAACTGACCAGTTGCATCTTATGTAACGACCAAATACAATAGTTAGCTGATTTGCTATGTTATCTATGGTTTCATGGGGGATAGATCTTGCTTCTGGTGTTAGTCCTCTTTCTGATTTGTCCTCAGCCCCGTTGTCTCACTACCCTAAGTACGCATTCGTACACAGGCAGACGAGAAAGTAAACATAGATCCATCAATACGCACCTTGGATCCGTTGTCGCCGGTCGATGACGTCTTCGAAGCTGTAGCATTCCGACAATGTGCAGTGATCCGGACGGCTAATTAGATAATATCCTTTAATGCTGCCAATCTATATGCCGACCCAACGGACATTGTGTGCCTTGGTAATACGGTGCCCACCTCCCGAGGTCCGCAGTTGATGTTATCACGGGACTGTTACTCTGCGCCATGCCTGGGGGCATGTTGCATACTATACGAGCGGATTGGGTCATATTGGGCTTCTTATACATACCTAGTGTATGCAGCACCTCCTCAGCTCCTCTGCCTTCCCCGCGCCGAGCTCCAAGGCTGTCATACCTCGGAAGAAAGATGTATTGACTAGCTGAGGAATGGAGTGGCGGGCCGGGTGCTGTTGGCTACTGTTGGCTGACTCTTAGCCCCCCCGGATCTTCAACACGGCATAGCTAAGACGCTTGCGACAAACCGGTCAACGATGTTTCTAGACCCAATGGGGCTATGACCACCGGCTGTGTTTAATTCCCACATCTGGCAACGCATTGGTTGAGCCTGCACCCCCGTCCTGTAACATGGGATGAGCGTGACCCGAATCCGGCACTAGATCATCCATGCTGGGATTCCAATGGCCTCAGACATCTATGAACCTGCATGGCTTGGTTCCGGTCGATGATTCGGAGGCAGGTCGACGTGTTCAACGCTGCTTGCTGTGCTTGCTCACAGGAATGCGTCGGTATAAAGGTATGTTCTCCCATGGGCGACGTCAGATGTCCCTATCGTCCGAGCCATGTCCTACGGACAGTCCCTGGTAGGATAGAAGGCACAACCGCTTGCCTGCGAAATACTGAAGAATGTACTCCTTTATCTACCTCGCCGCACTTTGTGGGTGGTCGCTCATTACCCCGGCTCTTGCCCAGACGTTCGACTGGTCCGCAGCCTACACCAAGGCCAGTGCTTCCCTGGCCCAGCTGTCTCTTCAGGATAAGGTAAACATTGTCACCGGTATAGGCTGGGGCAATGGACCATGCCTAGGCAATACGCCTGCCATCTCATCCATCAACTACCCTGAGCTCTGTCTACAGGACAGTCCCCTGGGTATCCGGTATGGCTCGGGAGCCACTGCTTTTACGCCTGGGATCCAGGCTGCCTCCACCTGGGATATCGACCTGATCCGCCAGCGGGGACAGTACATCGGCGAGGAGGCGAAAGGAGCCGGTATACACGTCAAGCTTGGGCCTGTGGCTGGCCCCTTGGGAAGGATTGCACAGGGCGGCCGCAACTGGGAAGGTTTCGGGCCCGATCCATATCTCACAGGCATCGCCATGGCGGAGACCATACAGGGCATGCAAGGCAGCGGAGTCCAAGCCACTGCAAAACATTTCATCCTGAACGAACAGGAGTTGAACCGTGAGACACAGTCCGTCTCGGTTGACGATCGGACCCTGCATGAGCTGTATATGTGGCCCTTTGCTGATGCGATCCGTGCGGGCGTCGCGAGTGTCATGTGCAGCTACAACAAGATCAATGGCACATGGGCCTGTGAGAACGACGGAGTAATGAATGGTTTGTTGAAAGAAGAGTTGGGGTTCCAGGGGTACATAATGAGTGACTGGAATGCGCAACATACGACTGTTGCGTCAGCCAACACTGGACTGGATATGACCATGCCAGGGACTGACTTCAATGGCGGGAGCGTATATTGGGGACCGCAACTCCTCAGCGCCGTGAATAGTGGGCAGGTGTCACAGTCGCGGCTGGATGATATGGTGAAAAGGGTCTTGGCAGCATGGCATCTCGTTGGTCAGGACGCGGGATATCCTGCTACCAACATCCAGGCCAATGTCCAGGGGAGCCACAAGGATAATGTCCGCGCCACCGCCAGAGACGGAATTGTGCTACTGAAGAACACCAATTCCATCCTCCCTCTGAAGAAGCCGTCCAAACTTGCACTCGTTGGTTCCGCAGCAGTCGTCAATCCAGCCGGTGCCAATGCTTGTACCGATAGGTCTTGCAACACGGGCGCTCTGGGGATGGGATGGGGAAGCGGAACAGCTCAGTATCCTTACTTCGTTGCACCATATGACGCCTTGAAGACAAAGACCTCGACAGATGGCACAACACTAAGCCTAAGCAGCAGCGACAGCACAAGCGACGCGACGAGCACCGCATCCGGTGCCGATGCGGCTATAGTGGTGATCACCTCGGACTCGGGAGAGGGTTATCTCACTGTCGAGGGTAATGCGGGAGACCGAAACAATCTCGACCCCTGGCACGGTGGCAATGCGCTCGTCGCGGCTGTTGCTGGAGCAAACAAGAATACCATCGTGGTGGTGCAGAGCGTCGGCCCTGTGGTCCTCGAGTCCATCCTGGCGCTTGATGGCGTCAAGGCTGTCGTTTGGGCCGGACTTGGGAGTCAGGAAAGCGGAAATGCTTTGGTGGACATCTTATACGGCTCGACAAGCCCATCCGGCAAGCTTCCGTACACGATCGCGAAGTCAGCGACGGACTACGGCACGAGTGTCTCCAGTACGGACGTCAGCTACTCTGAAGGACTATACATTGACTATCGCCACTTCGACCACGCGGGCATCTCTCCGAGATACGAATTTGGATTTGGACTCTGTGAGTCACCTTGCACCCCATCGTTATGTATAGACATACTGACTGGAAGACAGCATATGCGAACTTTACGTACTCCAAACTATCAGTCACCTCCACAGTCACATCGGGCCCTGCCACCGGTGCCACGGCCTCGGGCGGACGGGTGGACCTTTTTGCAGATGTAGCAGCAGTGACAGCAACGATCACAAACAGTGGCTCTGTGGCTGGCGCCGAGGTAGCACAGCTATATATCACTCTACCATCTGGTGCTCCCGATGCACCACCAAAACAGCTTCGCGGGTTCGCCAAGCTGTCCCTTGCACCTGGTGCGAGCGGTACGGCAACGTTCAACATCAGGAGGAAAGACTTGAGCTATTGGGATACGGTAACACACAACTGGATGGTTCCAGGGGGAAAGTTTGGAGTCAGTCTTGGGGCGTCGAGCCGAGATGTGAGGTTGACCGGTAGTATTACTGTTTCATAAAGATAAGACCTTATAAGGAGGTTTAGGCGAGGTCCATACAGTCATCATGCTCCAATAATCAAGGGAGGTGTGATATATAACTATCATTTGCCACGCTGGTCTGGCGGAACAAACGAAAGCAAATAGCGAGTACTAAGGTAACTATGAAAGCGTCTTCTTCGCAAAACCATCCCTCACACTCTCCTGGATCCAATTCGGCCAGCCCCTGAGGCCAGCGATGATGCCACTGCTCGGCGGCAGTACTAGCTGTCCACCCCTCCCACTGAAGATCTGGGCCAGGACAGGCCCCGAAACATCCCCGATCGTCAACATGTTCTCGCCGATGCGTTCCGCATACTGCTGGGTCATTGGCGTCCGCACGAAATCAGGATGTACAATGGTCGTTTTCACTCCACGAGCCTTGTGCAGGTACTTGATCTCGCTCGTCAGACCCTCATGGAAGACCAGCGCGCCGGCCTTGGTCACGCTATATTCAATACTAGGTGGGAGTACGATGAAGCTGGCAAGACTAGCAACTGTGATGACATGTCCCTTATCTGCCTTGATCATGGCTGGTAGGAACTGCTTCGCCGTGAACCAGAGGGCAATCAGATTCACCCCAAGGCTTTGGCGAAGGTTCTCCTCGGAGATATCAAAGATCGAGTTGACCCGTGCTATCCCGGCGTTGTTCACCAAGATTGAGGGATCTCCGCCAAATGACTTGCGGACTGCTTCTGCCGTCCTCTCGAGTTCTTGAAGAGAAGTAATGTCGCACATGAAGTACACGGCACGGGAGTTGGACTCGAGTGCAGGAGGAGGGCCGACAATATCCAAGACAGCAACTCTGACGCCTTTGGCCGTGAGCCCTTGGACCAAAGCTAGACCTATACCACTACAACCACCTGTCACGACCGCGATCTCATTGGGCCAGTCCCACGTTTTGTTTGGTGGTGAGGACGAGATGCGCCAGTTATTAGTGGCCAAGGAATTGAGTGCGCGGTTTAGAGTTCTGGTTATACCGAGGCCGATGAGAACCTTGAGGATGGGTCTGGCAACTCTAAAGAAGGTCGCCTTCGTCGAATCTGTTCGGAGGAGCTTCTCTAACACTTCCTGAGGAGCATAGAGGAGCGCTGCTAGGAGGGCCACAGGAGCGACATTCTTGACAATACTAGTGATGGCCATATTGACAGCAGCGGTGGACAGATTTGGAACACAAGAACAAAAAAAGGATTAGAAATCACAGGAACCGCCGCTTTCAAGGGGAGGTAGGGTCGTACGAATAAGTATAGCAGGAGTCGGGGAACGGACTTCGCAGAAGGATCAAAAGCTGACATCGGGAAATAGTAAATAAGCAGTGGAAGACCATCCATCCGTAATTCAATGTGGATCCTGTCCGATCCTGATATGACGTTTGCTGTCAAGAGCCTATCATCACCACCCACCTCGGCTTTGACAACGGTTGTTGGATGCCCCGCCTCTAAGGAGGACGTGCGGATGTGCATCAGGAACGTTACAGTGGCGCCAAGCTGCTTCAGGTGGTAACTTGACGTCGGCTTCACACCGGGGATTATTGGCGACTATGACTGGGGAAACATCTGGAGGCGCAGTCGTTGGACTCGGCATATTACTCGGGGACAAAGCCACGTGTGTGCGTCAATATCGTTACTTGCCCGAAGCAATGGACCGCGCGTCTGCCTTGGGGGCGCCTGGGTGCAATGCGGGAATTTGGGACTTCATATCAACGGTGGACTAAGTTCCATAAAATCATACATAGCTACTACCTGATAGACTCTTACCTACTTGAGTAGGTAGGCATTCCTGTTCTGCTTGGTCACTTGCAAACGTAAATGAACTTCGTTGGCCGCCTGGGTGACACGTGTGTATACATGTTCTGGATGATTCATGTTCTATGGATCTGCTATTATGTACCCAATGCAACCCAGGAGGAACCGTTCCCCCTGCTTGCCTCATGTTTTATGTGGCGTAAATATATCAAAAAAGGATAAGCGTCTAAACCTTTGCTGAATAGAATATACCTAAATAAGGCGGTCGAATCATAGTTCCGTTTCTGGCTGAATTTGCAAAGCACTTCCGACTGGAGGGTGGACGAAGAGGTATTCTGACTGGCGTCCATACACCCACTCCCAGGTCTGGGTATCTTTGCTCCAATAGACGTCCTCCTCCAATGGGAACTTAACCGTCATATTCTTCTCAGGGACGTAATGTTCCGCATACAGCTCGATACTATAGTACGTGTTCTTCAGCAGAGGCAAGTCACCCAAGACAGGAACCTCGTCTTGAAGATTCGTCATACCTACAATAGAAGTATTAGTACAAGCTTGCACATGTGGTCAAAAAGGATTCCAAAGGGACAGAGAGGAGCGCGACTAACCGATAACTGTGCCAGCACTGTGACCAAACTCTCCAGTGGCGTGGCAGTAGATTTTCCCTTCGATCCCCTCTTTCTTCATCTGGGCGCGTATGTTCTGCAGAATCTCGTTGCCAGTCAAGCCGATTCTCATATGCTCTCTGGTTATATCCTGCAGTCGATTCACCTTCCTCATCCCTTCCAGCACACTCACGGGGATATCATCCACCGCCTCCTCTGGGTCCAAGACATAGCCCAGATGCTGCGTATCGGTATTCAAGCCCAGCGCCGTAACACCAAAATCAGTGTGGATAATATCCCCTTGTCTGATCACATGTTCTGGGTCGCCCGGAGGCATGTGCATCCTCCCCGCCTCAATCGACTGGAAACACATACTGCAGTCGTTCTCCGTCAAGATAGATACTCCCGGGTGGAACCATGTTGAGTAGTTGAGTGACTGGATCCGCTCTCTCATCCACCATTCCACGTCCAACGTTGTCGTCTTTCCTGATGTGATAACCTTACTACTGAATGCCTCCTCGATAATTGCCCACGCCGTTTCCATTAGCTTCCGGTACCACCCCAGCCTGCTATCTACCATAGTAGCAACAAGCTCCACCGCGATCATCGGCTCAAGCACGAACCGCTCAGCCCATTGCTTACCCAAAGCAGCCTCGATGGCATCACGTTCGCCAGCGTGAAGTCCACCGCTGAAGGCAAGGTCTGCATGCGTGTTTAGTGCGATGGTACGCGGTTGCTGGTCAGCTAGAATAGAGCGGAGCTCCGACCAGACGAGCGGCGTGTTGTCGATCCAGCTATAGGCTGCTCGTGTGTCGCCAGTGGCATTGGCAAAAAAGAGCTGGGTAGTGCGGCGTCGGGCGGAGAACTGCTCAAATTCCTTGAGAGCCCAGAATACCGTGTCTTCAGCATATTCACGCTGACTTATCTGTATTGTGGTGTCAGCGCTGCATGGCCTTTGGGGGGTGGTAACCTCGGTGCGAGCCCAGGTAGTCGCAGACCACAGGCCATCTTCTTGCGAGACAGGTCCTTTGGAGTGGGGGGTTAAGGGGGCTGGGGTGGACAAACAATCCAAGCATCGATATCATATTTCCGCAATATACCCGGAATGAGAGCCTTGCGTTCTTCTGTCCAGGCATCGACAATCTTGGATTGCTCTCGTAGCGGAGGTAGTGTTTGTACTTGAGGCCTTCTCGCTGCGACGGCCGAAGCATCAGTTGCGAGACCCAGAGCGAAGCAGGCCACGGCAATGAGTGTCCTAAAGAGGCACCGCATTCTTGTAGACCGAATGGTCTGTTCGTGGTCCGGACGCCTACACTATAGTGCAGGATTTGAATGGGTATGATACGACTGATGAGCGATGGCGACGAGAGACGAGAGACGAGAAGGAGAGCGGAGGTTGAAGGAGCATGAGCTGAGGTCGAAGAATAGATGCCTATCACCCACTAAGTGCTGCAGTGATGGGGATAAGCCAACGCCGATCACCTTCCTCTTCCGGACCAGTTGCAGCTACGGGGGTCGAGTGTGGGATATTCGGGGTTGAAGTCGGCCCCTAATCAAACAAAACTAACTTTCAAGTTGGGCATAAGAAAGTTTTGTGGTTCCCAACTGAAGTTCATTCAACTACTGCACGTCCTACTACGAAAAGACCGTAGCAATCCCTAGGTAAACCAAATCTCCATCCAGACTTCGAGTGTTGGTCTTGGCAGTCGGGGCCTATACAGCCAAATAAAGCGTCTTCAAGATCCTGACATCCTCATGACTACCTGGGTACATGGTAGCCTTTCTTCTCTAAGTTCCAGGAAGGCGTTGAACGGGGAACGCAAGGTCAGGAACCACCGTCTCGCCCGCCTCCAGCTGCTTGTCCGTATACCCGGGCCACGCAATGAGCTTGTTCCCCTGGTGAACAACAGAGAGAACAGTGAAACCCTGCCCGCGGCCAAACTGGCCTGACCAGCCGCTGGAGACAGTAAAGTGACCGCACTTGTGCCCCTGAGTGTCGGTTTGGCTTGCGTGATGGCCCTCGACGTAGAAGTGACACTCGGTGGGGTCGTGATAGCCGGTGTCGATGTAGAAGTACCACTCGCATACCGTGTCGTGGTGGTTACAGGTGCGTCTCAGGCAACGGATGGTCCATCTGTTTTCATGGGATTCCATATCCACAGTGGGAGCACCGACGTCCAACAGGGCCTGGGGGCTTCCGTTGATGTCTGTTTCGGTCGGGCCCTGAGGGGCGGCGACTGTCGTTGCAGCGAGGCAAAGTGAGGCAGTGAGAATGGCAGACAGGTAGTGCATGTTGAAGTATGGTTGGGTAATTCTTTAATAAGTCGAGATTTTGCCAAAAAGGACAGCTGGGATGGATGTTGATGGATGGTATCTGCCTTCTGTCCAAGATAGTCCCTCGGCGCTCATCCACGAGACATTTATAATAGTGAGGGTGTGGATCCTCGTTGTTGACTTTTATTCCAGATTCCAATAGAACTCCTGTAGACCTACTATACGAGTCAAGGGCTCACCCATATGAGAGGGCTACGAGATAACTTGCTGGTCACTGTGATCCGTGGATGTTTCCAGGCGCCCAACTAATGGACTAATAGAGGTCTAGTGAAGATTCTATGAGTACATCATCTTGATGCAGCGGCGCAAAGTAGGCCAGATCTATCGCTTCCCACCCCGTACTTTTGACGAAGCACAGGAAATCTGGTCACAACACTTGGCTGATTTTGCTCGGTACCCTAGGGTAGTGTGCTCGACGATGCATCTTCCCTGTGGCTGACGTCGACGACCGTTTCAAAGGGGGGCGGTGTTCTGTCGTCGCGTGTTAGATTGTTACACTGAACATTGAAATAGGCCGCCTGTTTTGATATGCAGACCTGTACACCTCAGTGCTGGGCATGAGAAGTTCATCGGTCCGAGGTTATCAGTAACGTTGAGAAGGAAGATGTTTCAATGGGTTCCTTGACTTCGCTCGTAGACTTGCGCCGATGTTTCGCAACATGGTAGTAAGACGGCCTTGTCATCATACATGTAATCAAGTGCTGTTACCTTGGGTATCTTCACCCGTAGCAGGAATGGACAATGAGAACAAAGGTATGCTCTATGGCCGAAACCAAAAGACAATGATGTTTAGTTCCCTTCCAACGGATACCGGTCCGCTGTGTCGGAGTCAGTCAATTGCATACTTAAGTACATAATTAATTACATACGCAAGTCCCTGGAGCTAGGTCGGCATTACGTTGACTACAATGAAAACCTAGCAGGCTAGCTCACCCAGATATCGGGTATTATAGCATTTAGTTTGCCTCACATCATGAGGAAGCCGAAACAGATGTCGGCCAGGTCTTTCTGTAGTACGATGTGATTACATAGTACTTACTAAGTACCGAGGAACTCAGGCAGTCTGGTTGATCCATAGCCCTAATGAGCTGCGCATGTAAGTCGCAAAACAATTGCAGCTCGCAGGGATCGGCACGGAGCAGGTGATTACTATGCCAAGTGTAGTGTACTCCAGGGCTTTCGTGTGTGAGATAATCCAGTTGACGGATGCATGAATACTAAGTACATACATGTAGACGCTAGAACCGATCTAGCCAAGGAGAACCTCCTTCCGCCTCTCTCCACAAAACTGCCGCCAGCTCATTTACTTCAATCAGATAATTTCTTCCTTCGAGGTGATTCCCAGGCAGGTCCCGCCATGCCAAGGACCTTGGAACATGTTTTGACGTGTTTTCTGGCGAGATTGTGTTCGGCATCGTCATAGACACCGTCATCGGTATTATATATGTTACCAAGCCTAGGGACTTTACCAATTATGCAGTCGGTATGCCAACACTAGATACGCAGGTGGGTATCATCTGATTCTCAGTAGCACCCCGTGGGACATCTGGTAGCAGCTGTATTGCAACGGGCCATAAATCTAGCTACACATACCCAGGGCTGTGAGTTGACAGCGAGGCATGTAGATGAAGCAGCGATAGTTGCAGGTGGACGGGACTCTGGAGATCATGACTCTCGGTGCACCTATGAACATCTGCAAATCTTGTAATCATGTGATTACGTATCTCATGAGCCCTCCCGCCCCTCCATATCAATATATCATCGGACTTTCTTTTGCTGCAGACGTGAGCTCCGGAGCCCACAGACATACATGATAGGCAGGTCTTGATGTAATACATCAATCAACTCCTCATGGCATGGGTTTCTGACCACAAAAGATCCACGTGGGCAGACCCCAAAATCCCTTTTTGGCCTCATTCCTAGCTATTAATTTCTTTGTTCGACTGTGCGACTTGATTCAGGTTGCGATCGCCCAACTCCGCGAGGTTGAGGCTGAGTTTGCTCCTCTTGGGGTCTCTTCTTCTGCCTGTAACCGCTCTCCCCTCGAGCCAAATGACGAGAGCTCGTTCCCTGTTCTTCTCTCGCTTGATTATCAGGCATGGGTGCCTCCCTGGGCACCTTTGGCTTCGTCGCCTTCGTAGCAGACTTCCTAGCGCTGTTCTCCCCGCCTAATAGAGCGTCGTCGTTAACGGCCCTCGCTATCCTCATCTTCGGCACGACGGGCTGCGTTGGCATGGGTCTGCGCTTGCCGAGGTGCTCTTCTCGAGAGCCTTTCGTGACAGGCCTCCCGGGCGCAATGAGACTGGTGTCATGAGGCAATGACAGAGCCATGGGCTCCTGCCCCGGGATCAGTCCTTGCACCGAATCGCAGGGAGATGTCGGGAGATGCGAGCGCGGCTGGAAAGAATCCCGATTTGGTTTTGGTGGATTCGTCGTGACTGGCATATTGCCCGCCTCAACTTCCTGTTCAGGGCTTCTATGCTGCCCTCGACAGACGGAGAAGATTTTCCAGGCTATGAATACGGGAATCCAGGCGAAGGCGAAGCACAGTATGCCGATGAGCGCATAGCGCTCCGCCATTGTGCTGCCTTCGCCCTCGTTGGAACCAAAAAATCCCATGATGATTTCGCGATGGATGTATGCTGTGGTGTCAAAATGCGAGATCTTTTGCAAAGTTGCGAGTGTATGTGCGCACAGTTTTGTAGGCTAGGATTGCTGTCTAGTAGTGCATTGACCTCAAGTGCTCGAGAGTAGAACGGCGCCACACCAGTCCGGCTGGCTGAACGTCAAGATACTTAGGCATGTATGGAGTCAGGCTACGACTCTTGATTGTAGATGGTCTCTGTTATTTGCATCCAAGCTCATCCCAGAGGGAATTTGCCAACATGCTCTTCAATCTAGAAACAGGCCCGTCCGTCCCTACAGCTCCTCACCTAATCATGTATAGTTTATATTTAGTAAACGAGGTCAAGCTTGAAGGATACATACGTGTAAACATATCTGTGTATGTATGTGTATGTGTATGTGTGTGGGGGGGGGGTCACACTAAGTTATCGAGTTCCTATCGTCCAAACTGGCTGGCGGTGATCAATACAAGAGACTATGAAGTGATTTAAAGTATATATGTATACCTAAGATTCTCATATCTAAGCATTAGTTAGTTGATTGTAACTAAGTATTGGAACAACTGATCCATCATAGCGTGATCTACACCTAGCTTTGACATGGCTATTATGGCCTCGCGCAAATCTCCCTACATAGTATTCGTCTAGTATGAGTCTTATGCGCGCCGTCTTTATAGTCTTGATAGCCTTGAAGATTAGTAACTCCAGAAGCTCGGTTAGGTAACACAATTACACTCAAGGATTTCGAGGCGAGCTTCTTAAGCTCCAAGCTACATGTCATGGTGTTGAGCATAATGGCTTTAGATCTCTGCGGACCAGCGCAGGAAGGACCCGCAACTATAATTGCGATCTCAGATATATGAAAAGAACCGTGCAGGCAATATAATTCGAGGCAGAATCTCCCAGCAGCGAGAAGTTGGTGTAAGAGGCGTGGCGATATGGACAGCATCCGGATACCTTGCAAAGTACCTCAGGATCAGCAGCCAAGCAATTTGACCGGACAGCGCAATCCACACACGAAGTAGAAGATATACTACTTGCAGCTACAAGTCGTTTGGCTCGACGTTGTGTCTAGGATCCTGCTATAACTTGCTTACAGTCGCTCAAGGTGAGTGAATGCTTGGACGCAGGGGGCGAACTGAAGAAGATCTCCAGTGGCGATACCCGTTCAACTCCCATGTAAGTTTGTACGTACCCTTATCTTCAATCATCGCTCCCTCACGCAGCATGAGCTGCGAGACAACCAGGTTGAAACATTCTCAATGTACTAGATTGGCAGTGCGGAGCATCTCGTGTCTCATGGGGTTCCAGTATCTCAATATCCGGGCTTGGATCCCATTCCCAAGACCACTTGTCGCGTCACATTCGGCAGCCACACCTCCGCCGACCCCTTTCTGGCCATGTTTTCGGAAAAGCCTCCAATAGGAAGCCACAACGAGAACAAGCAACCCTACATTGGCTACTTTGTTGTCGAACCATATCCACTTCGCTTACCAACAATAGCCGCCACAAAATGCTCCGCCCCTGATACTGATGTGTTGAGCAGGTTGGCATGGTTCTTCTCCTGTAGCGAGGGCATTGCATTACCAGCCCAAGGCTCTTTACATGTATGTAATGCTGCGAATGTTCCAAGATTGACTAAGTGACATATCGATCCACATTTGATCAGACTGGTACAGACTGTCAATTTGGCCACCCTCTCCGACACGGGAGCATCTCCGGATTGCCTCGAGCAGCATTCCATCTTGGCTTGACATCCTTCACCAATATAGCGTATCATTGTTACATAGCATTATGGGCACACGCAGCACACACAAAGTGGCACTGCTCTCTCGAGCTGCATATCGTCCGCATCGTGAGCCGCCGGGCTGCCCCAGTCGTCTAGGCTACTTTTTGCCCATCACCGGGCATCACGCCGCTCTGATATGACGGCCCGAGATCCGACTCTGGCCATCTCTCTATTCTCACGACACTCTCGGAGGAACAATGAATTCCATTGGATTGAGGGCCCACAGGGTCTGAGCAGCTCGGAAGTCGGCTTCAGTGGGCCGTCCTTCCTAGAGCGGCGAGTATCTTCCTTGTTGGCTGTTCGGGGGCAGCGCTCCGCGCAATTTCTGGGGACATCACTTCAAGATGAAGAGAGACATCAAGTATATAAAACGGTGTTGCCAGATCTTCTGGACCAGATGGCCTTGCTTGTTCTACTCCATCATCCTTCCAAGATACTTCCGGTACATCTCTTCGAGCAGTCGTCACAGTCAGTCCAGATATCTATACCAGACCATCAAGATGAATCGGCAGATCGCCGCACTCAGCGCCATCGTCGCAGCTGGCAAGGTCGCAGCACAACAGGTTTGCACCTCGCAGACTGAGACTCATCCCTCTCTGACGTGGTCCACTTGTACATCGAGCGGCTCATGCACTTCTACCACCGGGTCCGTCGTGATCGATGCCAACTGGCGATGGGTGCACACCGTCTCGGGCTACACCAACTGCTACACGGGCAATGAGTGGGATACCTCCATCTGCAACACCAGCACGTCGTGTGCCACAGATTGCTGTGTCGATGGCAGTGACTATGCCAACACCTACGGAGTGACAACTTCTGGAGACGCACTCACCCTCAAGTTCGTCACACAGGGGTCCTCATCGAAGAACATCGGCTCGCGTCTTTACCTGTTGGCGTCTGATACATCCTATGAGGAGTTCAGCTTACTGGGCAAGGAGTTCACCTTTGACGTTGACGTCTCAAACTTGCCGGTACGTCTATATCAAGGTCCCCAAATGCCTCATCATTTGAGAAGGCTTGTCGAGGCCAAGTGCACTGAGACTAATCTGCTATAGTGTGGCCTGAACGGCGCCCTGTACTTTGTATCCATGGAAGCCGACGGTGGCTTGTCTGAGGATACCAATAACAAGGCCGGCGCCAAGTACGGCACTGGATACTGCGACAGCCAGTGCCCACGCGACCTGAAGTTCATTGATGGGCTTGTAAGTTTGACCTAGTCGATACGCTGAGGCAGAGTAATCCGAGACAAAATACTAACAAGAACCTTCCTCACGCAGGCCAACGTGGAGGGTTGGACTCCATCCACCAACGATGCCAACGCTGGTGTGGGAGACATGGGATCCTGCTGTTCTGAGATGGTAAGTCAGAGCTCCACTGCACTGGGGACTCCCGAGGTCGAACCTAGACTGACAGTCGACACAGGACGTGTGGGAAGCCAACTCGATCTCGACTGCTTTCACTCCCCACCCATGCGAGACCATCGGTCAGCTCAAATGTACCGAGGATGGCTGTGGTGGCACCTATTCCAGCGACCGGTACTCCGGGGAGTGCGACCCAGACGGATGCGACTTCAACAGCTACAGGCAAGGCAACACCTCCTTCTACGGCCCCGGAAAGACGGTCGACACCAACTCGAAGTTCACTGTGGTGACCCAGTTCATCGAGACTTCTGGCGCCCTGAGCGAGATCAAGCGCTTCTATGTCCAGGACGGCGTTGTGATCGCCAACTCGTACAGCACCATCGCGAATACCACCGCGTACAACTCCATCACTGAGGACTACTGCGATGCGCAGAAGACGGCATTCGGTGACGAGACTTCGTTCCAGGACAAGGGTGGCCTGACGCAGATGGGCGAAGCGCTGTCCCAGGGTATGGTCCTGGTTATGTCGCTGTGGGATGACCACTATGCCAACATGCTTTGGCTCGACTCGACCTACCCGACGACCTCCACCGCGGCCGGCGCCGCTCGAGGAACATGTGCCACGACCTCTGGCGCCCCTACCGATGTGGAGTCTTCGTCTGCCAGCGCCAGTGTCACCTACAGCAACATCAAATTCGGGCCAATCAACTCGACCTTCACGGCTTCGTAAGGGGTCTCGAGCAGCTCGAACACGCTGGACACTAGCACGACGGTGTTGACGGCACCGTCGTCAACTACTACTGCGGTTTCGAGCCGAGATTGTACACACGGGAAAAGAAAAGCTGTCTATTTTGTTCCGACCATGCCTGATTCATATATGTGAGGTGATACATGTACAAGTGGGCTAGACTCGGCTAGGTGGTGGTCCTTGGATATGAGTTAAGAGGCTTGGTGGGACGTTTCCTTCGCTTCGCAGACGTATATATATGACATTCAACATGCTTTTATTCCTTTCGGCTTATTTCCCGGTATTAGGTTCTAGCTCATCTTGACGAGGCGCTTGATCGTCCTCGTCCTCATCCTCGTATACCTCCTCATCATCCTCGTCTTCTTCCCCAGGAGTGTCCTCATCACTGACCCCACCATCTTCACTATCCTCAATATCCTCACTTGCAGACATTCCACGGTGGAGCCCAGGACCTTGTTCAGGGACCTGGCTCTTCAAGCCCGCCAAGACCGCCTGCAAGCCAGACTTCATGCGGTCGTTCGGCGCCCGACTAATCCGGAGTTGGAGCTCGTCCATCCGGTCTTGGAGCTCTTTGACTCTCACCTCTTCGGCGTTGTTCTCGTCGTCCGCTGAGTCATCGCCATTGTCCCCTTCGTCAGCCCAGTCCAAGCCGTCTCCAAATGCGCTCGTGAATGCTCCAGCCATGCCAGAGTCACCGATGGCAAATATCACCTCTTCAACGCCCTCCCATGTCTCCAACATTTCTGTACTCTTCGTGACCTTGGCCTTCTTTCCCCTGGCTCTGCCCTCGCCACCGCCGAGAAGCACCCTTCTCCAAGCGCGAGCAATCTCTCCCATCGGGTTCCCATACGCACCACAGCCCCATGCGCCGAGAACGATCTTCTGTACGCCCTTTATCTGCGCCACTCTCATCACCGTCCTCATCTTGTTAACAACGGTCTCCCTGTCCTTCTGGTTCACGTACCGACCCCGTCCGGTGCCCTCGTCGACCTCTGTCTCTGGCAGACGCAACATGGCCGCGCTGAGGACGTCAACGAACCATCTATCCTTCTTTTCCAGGTCTTCGCCCTCCGCATCTCTGAACACTAGGACATCGGGCGTGAACACGCAGCCTATCTCCGGCAGTCGGTAGAACTCGTCTCTCAGAGACGGGAGGAGCGTGGTCCGCATGCAGAGATACTCCTCCTGGCTAGTTGCTCCGTTGACAAACCCACCACCAGGAGAGAGAGGCGAGGCCATATTCAGTATTGCAACCTTCCTGGTGGTGTTGGCCGGAGAAGCGAGCAGAGAGTGGGCGGCGATGAGGGAGTCGCACGAGCGGATGACTAAGCGTGGTGGTGACGGTGCCCCGTTGCCCACTTTTGAGGGCGGTTGGGCATTTGGGGCCACTATGAGCTCGGCTGCATTGATACCACGGCGGGCTCTGGGGTGAGCGGATAGGAGCGACGGTATGACCTTGTTGATGGTGGCTTTGGCCTTCTTCGCGCGGGCGTCGCGCCGGAAGGCTGGTGGTGGTCGGCCAACTGAGGGCTCTGTTCTTCCCATGGCTCCTGTGCTATCCTGCAAATGTGTCCGAGATGATCCAAGATCTGGAACACTCTTTTTGTCCGGTTGGGCTAGCAGGGCGTGAATGGCTGCAAGAGGTCCCTGAGGTCAAGCAAGACCAGTGAATTCGGTCAACTCAGCTCAGTCCGTTCGTCCGCTCAAATGTTCACTTGAGATATGAGCGAGCACGAGTCGGACTCGGACTCGGACCTGACGTCGCTGCCAGTGCCGAAGTCGCTGTGAGATCAGATCCTCAGCACCTGGACGAATGGTGGCTTCGCTTGCAAATCCATAACTCACATCGTCCATCTTCCAATATTTACTGAACTTCGGCTTAATCTTAGCCTTTCTATAGACGATGATCTCGAGTCCACCTTGAGTTCCGACGTTGACCGTTGATTGCGCGTGTTGGAAGAGTAAAGGGTTAGGGTTCACGCCTAACCCTCCTCTATCGTTGTTACCGAGGGGGGAGGGGGGTTGCACAACACAGGGCCAGTAATAACACCTCCGGTCTCCAATCTGACCACAATTCCAGGCATGATTCCCAATCTCTCCAGCGAATGGTTTGGTGATGTTTGAAGACTTCGATGCAGTAAGATAAAGCCACGCATCTTCCCCCTAGTTCGATCCTACTATCACTGTAACCAAAACATCGAAGCTGTGTCATGGGCTAAACGACGGAAGCGACCTTCCCAGAAGGGTTTGCCTCCATGCAGGGTACGATCCAGAAATGAAAGCATGCAGTGAGCTCAAGTGATATCAGCTCCCCCCTGGCATATACATATGCACCTGTTGACGTCTACCTGGCTTGGGCGAGAGCACGACAATGTTGCCCTGCTTATTTCCCCCATCGAGCTCCCCTCGGACTATGTATATGTAACCAGGAAGCTTATCTTCGCCCCTGAATCCTACATTATCTCCCACACCACCATCCACCACATACCCGGTCGACTCACTCGAGGCTACAATCCATGAGCCATAATCACCGTGCAATGGTGATACCTTGCGGGGGTAATTCATGTTAGAAACCATGTATTCTATGTTCAAATCAAATCTATGTTTGCTCCTTCGTAATCACCACCATGGCTCATCATAGACGCCCTGTTACTCCTCTTTGCAGTTACACCGCTTTCTCGTACCGAAATGCTGTGCTCTTCCATCACAAAAGCAAAGCTATGTCCGAAGACCGCAACGCCTCATAGTCATGGCATCACCCCCCGATAATCTTCTACCCCCCTCCCCTCCCCCACACCGACCTCAGTGATCATGTGGTAGGGTGGGATGGCTCTGAATCAGGCAAACCCTACCAACGGGGAAGAAGATAATCACCGCCTGGTTGCTTTCTCTCCCATGACACCACCAACCGTTACATCTGCATCCGGATCGGCACATGCTGCAAGCTACCCATGCGCACTCCTGCCACTGCATGGTTCTGGACTCCACCATGAGAGTCACTCCAGGTAGTCTCCGGGCGTATCTATCTATATTGCTGGTACTTGTCAGAAGGTTGATGTCGCCATGGAAAGATATAAAGGTCAGGTTGAGCGCGTCAACGCCACGGCCGGTTCAGTCCTCCTAGCCACAATTTGTCCGGTTCACATCGCTCGTTCTCTATCTTTTCGACGATTATGTCTTCCTATAGGGTATGTCTTTTCTCGTGGGTGATGGCAGCCAGAATTGTACTTGGCAAGAATACTGTGGATAATCTAGCCTTTGTTGACCCCCTCATTGGAGCTGCCGATGGAGGGGATGTATTCCCAGGCGCCTCACTGCCATACGGGATGGCGAAAGCCGTGGCAGATACCAATAGCGGAAGCAATCAGGGCGGTTTCACGCTCGATGGCAGCAATGTTACAGGCTTCAGTTTGATGCATGACTCCGGCACAGGTGGGAGCCCATCTCTGGGCAACTTCGCCCTGTTTCCATACACAAGCTGTCCCGGCGGTGACGTGGATAACTGTGCCTTTCCGAAGAAGTCACGCGCGAAATTCGGCAGCTTCAACAGCGACAACGTCGTCGCGGAGCCGGGCTACTTCAGCATCACCCTCGATTCCGGCATCCAGGCTGAGATGACCACCACCCACCATACCTCGCTGTTCAAGTTCACCTTTCCATCTGCTTCAGGAAACGACAGTCAGCCCCTGATCCTGCAGGACCTCACGGATCTCTCCGACTCGCGCCAGGATAATGGCACCGTCGCCGTCGACGCGACGACGGGGCGGATCACAGGGAACGCGAGGTTCCAGCCGAGCTTTGGGGTGGGCACATACGTGCTATACTTTTGCACCGACTTTGCAGGGGCGGATATTCTGGACAACGGCATCTTCTCGAATAGCCGTGCGAGTGCTGACGTCAAGAACTTTACCATCTCGCGGTCCATTAACGGATATCCTCTTCCAGGAGGTGCATTTGTAAGGTTCACGAGTGGGAGTGCTCCCATTTATGCCCGCTCTGCGGCGAGTTTCATCAGTTCCGAGCAAGCCTGTGCGCATGCTGAGGCAGAGATCCCGGACTTTGGTTTCAACAGCACTCGGACGGCGGCCAGGGATGCTTGGGTGGACAAGTTGAGCCACATAACCATCGACACAACGGGCGCGAATGATACATTTGCTACCCTCTTTTACAGTGGCTATTATCGGACCATGATTAGCCCCCAGAACTATACCGGCGAAAATCCACTCTGGTCGAGCAACGAGCCGTACTTCGACTCATTTTACTGGTGAGTACAGGCTGAAATGATGCATCATGATAAGGTTAGTTTGGCTGACGCGGACTACCAGTCTGTGGGACTCTTTCAGATCCCAGATCCCTTTTCTGACTATCGTTGACCCGACCGCTGTCGAGGAGGTCATTAGATCTCTCATCGATACTTATGCTCATCTCGGCTGGCTGCCAGACTGCCGAATGTCTCTCAGCAAAGGATATACCCAGGCGAGTATCTTTGGGTTTCGAGCGTACATATACTTGGCTGACCATAAGACAGGGAGGATCGAACGCAGACAACGTACTGGTAGATGGATACCTCAAAGGGCTATCCACAGGTATCGACGTAGGGCATTATGAGACCCATCTCTTCGTTGCCCATTGGCTGGAGATACTGACTGTTTATAGTGGGATAAAGGCTATGACGCTGTCGTTAAGGACGCTGAGGTCGAGCCCTTCGATTGGTGTTGTAACGGACGGGGCGGTCTTGACAGTTGGAAAGCCCTCGACTATATCCCAGTCCAGGACTTCGATTACAAGGGCTTCGGGACCATGACAAGGAGCATTTCACGCACACTTGAATACAGTTACAACGACTTCTGCATCTCGGAACTAGCCGCGGCTCTGAACCACACAGCTGACCAGGAGAAGTACATCGAATCAAGTGGCAACTGGCAGAATCTCTACAAGTCAGACCAGACTTCCTTCATAAATACGACTAGTGGTACCGGGTCTGTCAATACCGGTTTCGTAGGCTTCTTCCAGCCCAAGTTCTTGAACCAGACTTGGGGCTTTCAGGACCCTTTGACCTGTAGCAACATCGATACCTCTGGTGTTGCCTGCTCCCTCCAGAATACTGGCAGGGAGACATTTGAGAGCAGTATCTGGGAATACTCTTTGTAAGCTTGCGGTTATCCACGACTTACATGACAGGGTGCTTACAACCTGATGCAGCTTTGTACCCCACGACCAAGCCTCGCTCATCACCCGCTTCGGCGGCCCCGACGCCTTCGTTCGCCGGCTCGACTACCTTCACGATCAAGGCATCACCTACATCGGCAACGAGCCTGCCTTCCTGACCGTCTTCCAATACCACTACGCAGGTCGCCCTGGTCTGTCCGCGAAACGCTCGCACTTCTACATCCCGGCATACTTCCAGCCCACTCCCGCCGGTGTTCCAGGAAACGATGACTCCGGCGCGTACGGTAGTTTCACCGCCTTTGCCATGTTTGGCTTGTTCCCCAACCCAGGTCAGAATGTCTACCTCATAACGCCGCCTTACTTTGTCAGCGTGAACATCACACACCCCATCACTGGCAAGACGGCTAGGATTCGCAATGTCAATTTTGACCCGACATATGAGGCTATTTACATCCAGTCTGCAACTCTGAATGGAAAGCCGTACAAAAAGAACTGGCTGGACCATAGTTTCTTCACTGAGGGTAAAGAGTTGGTGCTTACGCTGGGACGGAACGAGAGTTCCTGGGGAACGAGGGTAGAGGACCTACCACCCAGTTTGGGTACGTATACTGGGTTCAACAGCTCATATGCAGGGGCGAGAATGGCCAGCAGCTTGCATGACATTGTGGCGAGGAGTTATAAGCCTGAGTTCGCGAAATTGGGGGGGATGTAGGTGCATGCATAGCCAGATGCAAAAGCCCCCCAGGTACACATCATGCGTCCATGACGAGGTAGAGGGTACTGCATGTGAACAGAACAGTGCTGTGAAATTGCTTCAGACATACTAAGCTGACAGAATAGCAACAATGAAGACCTCGTAGTCACAGCAGCTCAGTGTCATGGCAGCAGGACATGTCAAGTTCAATTAAATCTTACCTGTCGTAGGTGAATCAAAAAGAAGGGGCAATCCCGGGTTCGAACCGGGGATCTCTCCGAATGATCTCTTCTTTGAAAGAGAGGGTATTCCCGAACGGAGAATCGTACCACTAGACCAATTGCCCCTGTTAACTTGAGATATAGTGGGGTGGGCGAGGCTGTAAGGCTGAGATC
Source organism: Cytospora leucostoma (assembly GCA_003795295.1). Lineage (NCBI taxonomy): Eukaryota > Fungi > Ascomycota > Sordariomycetes > Diaporthales > Cytosporaceae > Cytospora > Cytospora leucostoma. The sequence continues at coordinate 202,174 of LKEB01000056.1, read as the reverse complement.
TGGAATGAGGGCAGTGGACGGTGGCGGTCAAGCTTGAGCCGACAGTCAACCTTGAGGCTAGATTTCATACTTATCCGTGGAAAGTCAATTTGAAAGGACAGGAAGTGATACCTTGGTCCTGTCAGGTCCCTCCTATCTCCTACATAGGCATGGGACTTTTGAGGGTATGTCTAGTCTGGGTGGTAGGTTCCATGTAGACTGAAAGCCAGCTACTCAGATTGATACTATCATTTTTCTGATGCCCAAATATCTGTCACTGATCATTAACTTCTTTCTTCACCAGATGTGACACAATGAACTTCTTACCCCCATTGGGTGGGGGGGCGAGGAGGGTTGGTGATTCCGAGACATTTACGCCTTGCGAAAGACTTCAGGTTCCAGATTATGGTCCGCTATTGGCACGAAGGAGGGTGTTTTTAAATTACAGCAGATTCAGCATATCATGCGGGAGTGCAATGGTCCCCGATCTTGATTAAGGTTATCTGGTCTACAGATGTACCCCAGTGGTCCAGCAACATCAATCAGAGTCGGCCTCGGTCCAGCACTTGCTGGCATTTGCCCAAGCCTTGTTTATATGATCCCTGGCATTTGCTTCGACCTTCTTCCACCCTTTCCTTGCCCTTCTCTCAGACTGAATGCAAGGTCCATATGAAGTCGCCTCCAACTCAGCTAGGAGAGCCTGAACATGTCCCGCCGTGCTCATGGGAAAAGGAAGATTGATGGAAAGCCCCAGATCCCTGCACAATCTACCATATTTGTTGTACAGAGCGACAAAGGAAGGGGTCTGACACGAGCACACTGGCCTTGCGAGCTTACCTGTCTCATCGACCACGAGTGTGGACACGACTGGATGAGCAGAGCCGCACTGGCACATCCAATGGACCGAGAGGGCAAGCTGCTTGTCCCACAAGCGGCCAGCTCGGTCGATTGCTGTACAATCAAGGCAGAATTGGTGCGAGCACTCCCCATCGTGGCACTTTCCAAGTCTGCTGGTAAGAGAGACCCCGTTGCAATGGCAGCATTCAAACCCCAGGATCCTGGTGCCTGGTAGCTTCTCTGGTGCCTCAGCAGCGGAACTCAGCGATATCGTGTTGTTAGCCATCTTCCTTTCTTGCAGTGCCTTTTGATGGAGCTTTGATGACTGAATATCGCTCAGTTCAGGGGCCAAGCTCGGGAAGAGAACCTATCGAAAACGTTAACAAGAAATTACAGGATGAAACTGACAGTGGTGTGATCAAGTAAGACTTGCCTGCCGTCGGATCACCAATTCTCTTGGACCTCGAGCATGTATCATGGACTTTTTTGAAGAGTGCAATACAAAAAGGCGAACTGTGGCATTGTCCAACATTGTCAGTGCCGCTCAGGGTGGGTACAACGCCATTTTTTCATTTTGCGGGTCTTTGTCTTGCTGGCAATGAAAGGATCGAAGAGTGGCTTGTGAGATCGAGAGGAAGACATCTGTCCAGACAATGCAATCAGTATTTGATCATCATAACTATGCCTCCATGGTCCAATAATTATGTACTCAAGTATATACTGTGTACCTAGCCCGGACCTATTCGACATCAACGACATCAAGGTATTTCTAGATGTCAACCTCGCACAAACCACTGGATAATGATAAGGGACATAATGACTGATACTACCACGTTTCAGCCTCACGGTGGTAGAGACCTTCCAAGACTATCACCAGATAGAGTGCCGGTGGTAAACAAGAAACAGTGCTGATCCTTCGGGTACCCTGTAAAGTTCACTTATTCAATCTGCTCGGTTGCAACTAAAGCCTTTCAGACATCTTCGATATAAGCCGTAACCGTCCGAACCGTATCCAAGATATCAGACTTCTCAAGGTCCTCATGCTCCGAGTTGCTAACCCTCAATCTCGGCGTCATGACCGCTTCAGCGACCGAGTTGAATAGAATCGTTGGCTGGGTTTCATCCGTGTCCAATGCTGCAGGCAGGTCCAATTGCCTCAACACCTTCCAACCAGCTCTCTCGAACCTAGCACGCACGTAGGGAGTCATGTCCACGAACCGAATTTCGGCGTCCCTACCACCATACTTGTGAATCTCCGAGACCAAAGCCTTGAGGTAGAAAACCGCGGTTGTGTCAATGTGATTGACACGGCCAAAGTCGAGCACGACGAGGCCAATGGGTGGGAGGGTGCTGGGATCAGTGACACCGGCGGACCGACGGAGGCGGTTCAGGCGTTTCTCCGCATCGACTGACCAAGTACGCTCCTTCTCATTACCGTGAAAGTGGCTGTAAATGGGAGCGTGGTGTGTCTGAATAGAGTCGAGGATGCGCGTTGTCAAACGGTATGAGTTGGGAAAGAACAAGGACTCATTGAAACTAACAACGTGAACATCATGCATAATGTTGTCCACGATGTGAGAAGGCGGCAAACCCCTCTGGGAATCGAGAGCAGAGGGAAGCTCAGAGCATACCGGAGTAGATGAGGCAGTAATGCTGGTAAAGGTCTGACGAAGAATGATGTAAACAATGTTGAAAGCAACTGGAATAAAGATACCAAACTCAGTTGAGTAGAAAAGAGACAGCCAGAAGGATAGCATGGATGAGATGAAGTCAGCAAGGGACGTTCTCCAGAACCGGCGAAAGACCGACGGCGAGTATATCAATGGCCACACAGCACAGATGATGATAGCTGCAAGTGTAGCCTTGGGGATCCAGTACAGAGTTCCAACGAGCTCGTAGATGCAGACGAGGATAACGGCTGTCGTGACAAAGCCGGAGAGCGGCGACTTGACCTTGCAGGTGGAGTTCACAGATGTTCTCGACATAGCACCTCCTACCCCCATGGCATGGAACTGCAACATCCTCTGTCAGCAGACATCTTCTCGGGGATGGTTGGGAACGCGAGACGGTCAATTTGACCAAGGTATTGCGATGACTTACAAAGCTATTGACGAAGTTGCAGACGCCAAAGTAGCAGAGCTCTTGACTCTGATCTGGGACGTAGTCATTCTTGACACCGAACGCTCGTGCGATGCCAGTGTGCTCGATAGCGGCACCGATGAAAACAGTGATACTCTTGACCGCTACCTTACTGATAAGGTCACCAGAAGGCATTACCGGAGCTTGTTGGCCGTCTGACTTGACTTTGACAACAGCAAACAGATAGTCATCTGGGTCGCGTTTATGGTTGACGGCGTAGCTGATGCCTGTGTAGAGCACCAGAGCCAGGAAGGACCTGGTAATGGAAAGGGTCCAGATAAACTTGTTCTTGTCACCCCATCGCTTGCCTGCCTTCTCAAGGATAGTAAGGAACAATATGCAAGTGAATCCCACAGCACAGGTCAGACCGCTTGCCCCTGGTAAGTTGGCGAAGACATCGTGGATCTGCTGAGCAGCGCCGGTCGATGAGACTTCAGAGCCCAGGAGAGCGCCCATTTGGTTAAGGATGATCGTGATAGCCACAGCGGAGATGAAGCCAGTTATTATTGGGATGGAGATGAACTCAAGCAAGAAGCCGAGCTTTAAGAATCCCAACACCATGCCGTATACCCCAATCATCAAGGCAATCGCGGACGCAATCTCTTGCGGCTGGTATGTTGAGTCCTTGCCAAAGGACGCGATGATGTTTGCTGTAAGAAGGCCAATGAGGGACGTTGGTCCAGTAGACAGGTCTGTGGAATTGCCCATTAGTATCGTTGATTGCACAGGCTAGAGCTTGATATCGGTCATACCTTTGGTGGTCCCCATGAAGGCATAGAGCGCAGAGGGAAGCCAGCTAGACATAAGACCATATTGAACACCAATAGTGGCGAGTTTCGCGTATGACAGACCCTGTGGTATGAGCATCAACCCCAAGGTCAAGCCGGCGGTGATATCGTTGAGGAGCCATCGGAGATTGTATCGAGGCAGCCAGCCAACGATGGGCACTTTCTCGATCATATATCGGGCCGAGGCAGAAGGAAGTGCCTTAGCCCCTTGAATAGTGAACTGGACCGCCTTATTCCAGGTCACATCCGTCCGGAGGTCATCCTTGACAGCATCGATAATCTCCATGGCGGACAAACAAAGGTGTCTTTGGATTATTATAATGTATTGAGGGCAGCGTCCAACAATGGGGCACTCGGGAACGAGGTAGGATATTGCCCTATTGAAACGAATTCCACAAGTATGTGAAGAAGGTCTGTACAGACACCTTGGAAATGTCTGTTATGTCGACCGTCTATGGACCCTATGAATCTGGGCTTATATACCAACAAAAAAGATCTGCCAAATAGCTGTGGTCTCGGCTTTCGGAATCCTTGTTCATCGCGGAACGAGCATCTCCCAAGCGAAGACGATTACCAGTCTTCTATTGGAAGGATATGTCACTCACCCCTACTGTACGTACCTTTCACAGAAGCTCAGGGTGGCATGGTCTCGACAATGCACAATTGGGTCGTCGGTTATCCTGAGGGTGTGGGGCTGTTGATAGTGAGAAGACAACTGGAATATAACAAACCAAGGTACTATAGCACACAGGAGTTTACTGTGTGCGGGGTACCCTGAATATACTTAAAATAGACTACATATTCAGCTGCGCAGAAACGTTGAAGGAGGGTCGTTGAAGTGTTCCTTTCCTCCCCTGACTCCTGCAGCGGAAGGGGAAAACTGGGGAGTCCAGAGGGCACAGCCTACTATGTACATATGTATTTATGCAGACAGAGCGACTTGATCAAGCTCATTTTGGCAGGATTGAAATTGAGGATGTTGACTTAGTAGCACTTAAGGCAAAGCAGAAAACACAAAAACACAAACACACCCAACCTGAGTATGTCTGTGTTATTTACTGATCAGATCCCCGGGCCACTTCCAGTACCACAAGTACGTGGGCACCCGGTGCAACAGGAAGCCAAAAGAGTCCACAGATGTTATCCATGCCTCCAAGCGGAGATGACTGCGTTAGACGAACGAGGAGTCGGCACAACATTGTCGACTTCAGTGCAGGGTATTTTGATAATTATGCCGTCGAGTGTGAGGAAACTGGTGGTTGTTCTCCTGATGAGCACGACAGGAGGCTGAAAACATTACCACCCTCCACGAGTGGTTATGGAGCCAAGCTTTCCAAGATTTATGCAAGCACTACTTGGCGCAGGCTAACATCGACGGGGGCTTTACGGCAGCATGATCCGGACCGTGGTTGACCACGTTTCTCCTGCCGCCCTCAAGCTGGACTCCATAGGTTCAGGGGTCTGCTTCGATCATCATTGGGCATACTAGATTCCAAGGTTGTCAAAAATAGCCTTACCAAGTATACACCTTCAGTAATCAGCGTCGCGGAATAAGTATATCACAGCCTTCAGATTCTCACGAGGAGCACGATAAGCACGCAAATATGCTGAATGTTGTTGTTATGTAACCATTTCACCACCCTAAAAGCTCCTCATCTGTGTCTATGTGGCACAATGGGTGGATTGCCGGTCTGACCATTGACATGTTGACGTCCCGTTATTCAAATGTTCCATTGTACCCCCGGACAAGGCTCTCGACTGAGGACCCTCATTGACAATCAAGCATGAGGACTGACCTAGTAGTGTCGATCATATACAATTTCAAATCATAACGTTACCTAGGTACCTAAGTAAGACTAACTACTGATCACACGCCATACCTTACATCGTCCAACACCAAAACGGTTAAGTTTCATGATGGGGAAACACGTCACCTGCAGCAAACCCTGGACCTCTTTACGATCCGGCACCTATAACTTTGTATGATAGGTGTGTGCATCAGGTCTATGTTATCCTCCTGCAGGTCGAAGCTTGTTCTGTTCACCAATCTGCGCCAAGCCATTTGACATGCGGAAAGAGGGTGTCATGGATTGGAGACCACCCGCCCCTCCATCAACGAGCTTGTGTTGTGCGATACATCCGCTCTGGCCCAGAAGTTGTGCGTCGTAACCCGGCAGATTTATCATCGATGTAATCAGAGTGAGAAACAATGGTACGGCACGAGAATGCTGCCCAATTTGGCGAAGATTATCTGTTCCCCTGCCCAGGTTTTTATCATCACAGACTCAATGTAACCATGCAACCCCACTACATATCAAAGACAATCACCTCTAAGAATAGGGAGGGCTCTCAACCACGAGGCTTCAGTCACACGTCCTATCCACTTTCCCTATCTCGGCGCTTACATCACTCGAAACAAAGTCAGTAAGTCAACGGGCAGCACTCAGGAGTTGGTTCGATGCTGTTTTGACAACAGATACCGACATACGCCGATGGAGGGCAATGCAACTAGATGACACCCTTCAATGGATCGAAACTGCAGATACTTAGCCTACCTACCCTACGTAGTGGATAACTGGCCGGTACCTCATCATCGTGACTCCTGCGGGCCCCTATCAAATGCTCCCCTCCCAACTTCTCTTTCCTGGTGTCACTGCGGACGGTAAATTCCTACACGCCTCTTGAGACCAGACCTGTGGATAAGTCTAGTTTAGCTTGGGCTGGCCCCCTTAGGGTAATAGAGGTAGTCTTTTCAGTCTGTCCCATGGCTTTCCAAGGTGGTTTCCCTCCCACAGCTCAGGTGCGTCTCTGATATGAATACCTCGGCCACCGAGGATCTCTCAAATAACTTATCAACATGACTTTCTAGACAGCAAGCGGTGGGAGAAAGGTGGATGTGACCATATATTTTGACAACTGAGTAATTAGGAGTCACTGTTGCTACATACTCGTAGATATAGAATTGTCCAGGTGCTTAGAAGCCTACATGGAATGTGATTGACATCGAGGGGTTATATGAGACATATGTTCGGCATATGTTTCACGAGCGCGACGGAAGTCTGCAACCGTTTAGAAGTAAATATACCGGACCACATGGCCAATGCTCGACCAACATGTGTGACTTTCCCCGGATCATCACCTGGAACCCCGGGGAGGGGGGTGTAAGGAGCTCCCATCGTGTCCTGAACTCACCCATGACTACTCATCACGCCTTCTTGAAGATGATTAGATGCGGTTCACAGTGTTAGAGGCAAAGTTCTCGTGCTTGCTTTCACGATTGTCCATGGGAGCAGGTGGAGCCGCTTGTGGTAGATCGTGAGGTATGCTCAGAGGCGTACCTTACAGAACAGTCACTGGAGGTGCAGACTGGGTAGCATTTGGGGTTGGTGTTGGTGCGTTTGTCTGATGGTTGTCGGCTTGGCTCATCCTGTCGACCTTAACATTGAACCGACGGGGATCGCTGAATCTGCATGCGGCTGTCATCACCTACGCTGACAGGCTCCTCGCTTGTGCTGATGTCGATCAGATGTCTTCGACAGACACAAGCATGGAAGGTAGTGTTGACAGGTCGTGCACGTGTGTCATGCACGTGTGTCATGCGTGGTGCTTTCACATCGGGTCCTCAGCATCCAAGAAACAAACTCGGCAAGGAATTCATTTTGTTTCCTTCCTTAATGCGCAAGAGAACGAGTATGACAACATAGTAATAATTACGAAACGCAGGAAGAAGGTGCCGCCTGTTGTTGTGATGTCCTTGCCAGCCTTCTCAAGATAAAGCCAAAAGGTAGTGATGCATTTGTAGTGAATTGATAAGCCTGCAACCTCACTCGAACTCCGTTATACCAATGCCGATTTCACTTGTGTGTCAATCTGTGGTTCAGATCCTCGCAGACCTCGTTCCGGCCCGCCTGAGTCCATCCTCGCCACTTGATGCATGTGCCTCTTCTCAGGGCTATGATCAATCGTTCTTCCAACTCATCCTTTGATCATTCTCCTTAGTCATCACCGATGCGGATTCGGCCTTCATTCGATAGACCATGGGCCCAGTATCCTCCAATGTCAACGTTGGTCTCCGGAATCCTGCGGTGGCTTATGAGCAGCCAGGAGCCAAAGACCACCTTGGCAAGGACGTCGAGGACAGCGTATGCCAGGATTTCGGTATCAACAGAGACCTTGCGAGCGCCGTCGGCAATGCCCCAGACACTTGATATTGTAAGCGTTGTGCTCGCAAAAACTGATGTTATAGGCAATGGCCATTACTCACATTGGATAGGCGGTCCAGATGATAAAGGTGAATAGAGCTAGAGAGCCAAACAACTTGACGACCGTGGTACCCTTGGCCTTGACCGACTTGGCACCGTGCAGAGCAATGTGCCAGATGACAAAGACGTACGAGATCAGGGCGATCGCATACCAGCCCCACCTCTGGGCAGTCCGCTCGCTGCCATAAGCAGCAAACAAACCGGTGAGGACCATGATGACATCGGCAATGATGGCTAGGAGGGTGTGCGCCCCATCGATACCAGCCAGAAGAGACAAGTCGAGCAGGAGGAGGGGCGTGGTAATGGCCCAGTCGATGTAGCGGGCGAAGAAGACCTCACGGCACTCGTCGTGGAACGTATCAGGGACATGGTCGTTGTGATCCCTGACCGTGTGGCATTGCAGGCTAACTCCATGTCCAGTGGCCTGGCTGAAGTATGACAGGGCTGCCGTGATGGTGATTACGGTGGTGATGATGTGGTAGAGACGTTTGGACACAGGGACGTTCCAGGCCAGCAGGGAGAAGAAGCCGCTGGCGACCAGGAAGATGACGAAGACAACCCATAGCGTTGTGAATCCAACGTCGCCGGCGACCTGATAGTGAGTAGGGTCCGCTGGGATTGAGAAATCAAACAAGTCAGTAAACTGTTCGTGTTTGCTTGAGCTGCAGTGCGGGGGCAGTAGGAGCAGGTCTGATGGTGGGTGACGTACGCTTCACCGTCGGGATTGGGTCAATCTCGAGGATATTCTGAATCATGTTGGCTACTGTCTTCGGTCCGATGCCGATGCCAATGTTGTACTTGTGGTGGTGAGGGTTGAGGGTCTATATCCAGTCTGTTCCGTGTGGAGAAGAAGTTGACGATGTGGAATGTGTTGTGTAGTAGGAAGAGAGGTCGAAGCGATGTGTAGAAAGGTGGGGAGGGGGTTTACAGAGATTCTTTGTTTTTATTAGTCGGAACGATGGCTTGTTACGCGTAAATACGTCGTACTACCACACCTAGGTAGTAACTTGGCCAACCATCACTGCATCAGTCGTAGTTTCCCATAGCTCAGCTGAGCCTCTGATGTCGAGAGACCGACGTCATAAACTCATCAATTACGTTGAGGATCGTGGTTGCCCGATTGGTACTAGTGTATTGTGGGGTAACGTTTGATGTAAGCCGAAACTACATAGGTACCTAGGTACCTAGGTATATATAACAACATCAATACTCCTCGTTGTCCCCTAATTGACCAGTGGACAGTCCATGTGCCTTATGAAACAAAAAGAGAATCTTGCATCTCATTCACAGTCATCAATCAGTCTACGTATGCTTCAGTAGTACCCAGATCTGGATTTGGAAGGCTGGCATGGAAACTGCGGATACCAGCTATACTCAGCGCCTCCTGTGTTTGATCGATAGATGTCAGCCAGTTAGCTACCTAGGTACCTGGTAAGGACCACTTGGTAGGAGATCTGGAGTCTAAGCCGGTAGTACCCATTTAGTCAGGTGAGCCAGCCCCCCAGAGAGAGAGAGAGAGAGACATCGAACTTTCCCCGCGATTTGGAAGTGCGTTGCACGAAACCACGAATCTTGAATTGCGATGCGGATCTCGAGCCTATCCAGGTAATATGTGTCAACACATGTAAGCAGCCGAGCCTTTACAGGTTTCCATCAGTATTATCAATGCTTCACTAAGTTGAAAGTAGCGGTCGGTCTGATGCATCTGAGCACCCATCCAGTCTTCGGCATCCCCCCCGTCATCGCCTAGTTCGGTATATCAGTAGAGATAAAATGATCCACCCTGTTGTTGACAATGGTATCAAGGAAGCCCTGTCCGGGCCTGCCGGGCTAAAGCCCACTTATGCGCCCGCCCGTTTCTATCTCCAAGGCATCAAGGGACAACTTGTGAATATTGATCGAGCACATCGACCTTCAGCTGGCGTTGTTATACAACGCCCGTGAGATATCACGGGACTGGGGTTTACACACCTCGAAAGCCATAAATATGAGATCCTGATCAGGGAAAATGATAATGTGACAAACATAGAGGTACTAGGTGTTACTGGAACTTGTTAGAGCACGAAAGTGGAAAGTACCATTGATTATGAACGGTGTGTGTAGTAGGAGGACCGGGGATGAGGTCAGGTGGTTCAAGTGAAGAATTGGGGTTAGGGTTCTATCTACAACGAGATGACAAACAAGCTCGTCCGATCCCTTGGCTGTTTCTATATACCGACGCCAATGCTTCTACTGCAGAACCTTCATGAATTTCTGCTTGACCTTTCCTATGTTCTCATGTCCCGAGGCCTGCGCAGCTTCGTAGGCAACGCGGTACACATGGAGGGCCTCCGTGAACAGTGGTCGATGATCCTTCCACCCCGTGAGCCTCCTCAGCTTCTCCGAACCTGTCCACTGCGGGAAGTCCACTAACGTCGGCGGCCACGGGTCCTCGCCGGGCTTCAATGCTCTCGCATCGACGTACTTCACACCCTGGGCAATACCATACTCCTTCATGAGTGCCTTGCCAATCTCGTCCACCGTCTCAAATCTGCGGGCCGATATATTGAAAGTTTGCCCCGCAATCTCCCCCCTGCGCGGATGAGAAGCAATGGAGACGTAGGCGTCACCACAGTCGTCGACGTGCATGCAGTGGCATACGCTGTCCGGCAGAGAGGTCATGAGGAGCGGTTTCTCAGCTTCGGCCGCGCGTCTCGCTACTTCGAAAAAGCCACCGTAGTAGCTTGAAGATCTGCCATGGACGTTCGTAGGGCGAACGAGGACCGGTGTGAATGCGTCCTTGTGCTCAAAGATCTTTTGGGAATATTCCGCACGCAGTCTAGCAAATGCAGGCGGGTTGAGAGGACTCTCTTCCGTATGTGGAGCGAGGTTCGGGTTGTCGGCGTAGTGAGGGCCTGCGCCATAGTCTTTGCAGCCGGAGGTGAAGATGACGAGCGGCTTGACGCCGTTGGATGTGCTGCTGTTGGACAAAGTTCGAATGAGGCTGATTATGTTGCTGTAGTGCCGAATGTAGTCGCTATGGTCTTCAGTGGTTGAGACTATCGTGTCCAGGGTGGAAGGCAGCTGGCTTTTGATCTTGTCGTGGGACTCAGCCTGGTCCAGGCTCCCAATAACCGGCAAGATTTCTTCCATAGCCAGGGATCGAGCTCCCAAGGGCGACCTGACAAGGCCGTAGACTACCCATCCGGCTCTTACAAAGGCCCTGGCCACGGCGTTGCCAATATAGCCATTTGCGCCAGTCACAAGGACTTTTCGTAATGGAGCAGATGGCATTGTGTTGGAATTGTTCGGTTCGCATTCACGACACACACCTAGGTATGTAACTCGCTCGTGTAGTAACTTACAGACCGAGGGTTGAACAGAGTATTGTGCAAGTCGAACACGGTATTTATGGTATTCATCTCATTTGTATCGTTGAATTGTGGTCCGATGATATTGTGTCAGACCGCCCATTACAAATCATTCGGCCGAGCGGACACCGCACGGGCGGTGATCAATGTTTTGATGGAAGTGAAACACCATGCAGCCGTTATACAGCAATCGAGTTGTAATTGCAGAGGTGTCGACCCACGGCTACTATATACCCTGTACATTTACAATCACAATTTAAACAACGGCAATAAGGGCCTACCCCCTATGACCGTAGTGGCCGGTACTGACTGACCATGATCGGAAGGGCGTTATAGGCCTCCAGTGTATCGTCCATAGTCCAAGCTGGATATATTCATAGGTAGTCAACTTGCAGTCACTGATAATCAGGTGGTGATGAGACTTGAGGTATGATTCTAGTCTAGGTATACGTGCCTACGTACTATGTAGCTCTGTGTTCAGCGAACTTTCGAGGGCACAACAAACTTTTGAGCGACTCACCAGTGACTAGCCCCTACAGATTTGGAGGGCACTTTCAATATACCGTATCGGGCAAAAGTGCGTAAAACTTGTATCTTATTGATTATTGAAGATTATTGATTAAATTGACTGACATGATGACGGGAGTGTATCATAAAAAATCAACCAGCTTTTCATGTACAATGCCATGGTGTATAATGAGTAATCCCGAGGTCACCACAAACTCCGTCCCCATATGCGCCACGTATGCTTTCCTACAGTACATCCTGAATAATGGTCGTAGGACGTGCTCAAATGCCAGAATCAGTCTGAGGATAAGGATCTTTTGCAGGGAAATAGGCATTCCAAGCTGTGCACTGCTCGTTCAGGGTATCGACGTCGGCCTGTTTCAACGACGCGCGGTAATCGTCCAGACGCTCCAGGAATGTATTGCTCAGCCCTCCAGCAACATGCCACGCTATATGACAATGCATACTTGGGAAGAAATCAGCAGCGATTCAATCTCACGGAAGAAGCGGTCAACTCGACCCGAATGAAGGAGTTACTTACAGCCAAGCGCCCGGATTGTCCGTCTTGAAAGCGAGGAGCAGCCATCCCTTGGCGGGAATCATGGTAACATCGCGCCTTACGCGATTACTGCCGCGAACTAGGGATGCATCGAATTCGTATTTCGTCTGGGATGCCGGAGCTGAGTCTGGAGAACGGCCGATGACAACAAAGTCGTGCCCCTGGGATGCCACGTCAGTTGAGTACGCAAGCCCGAAGAGGGATAATCGGGGTATACTCACGTGCAGGTGAATGGGGTGAGGGATACTGCCATAAATTCCGTCCAGATCGTTTTCGATCAGCCAGTATACCCACTGAGGAGGATTGTTTAGCATATTTGCATAGTAATGCACTGCTACACTCCGGAGTAGGTGATTAGAGACTTACTTGGTCATCATCACCATCGACCTTCAAGATGTTCTCGCTGCTTGCGTAATCTGTCTCGTTCTTATTGACGTACTGAGCCAATGGCTTATTCCAGTCTACCTTCATTGGAGAGCCGTTGATGTTCCACACAAAAGCTTTCGATATAATACTCAACGTGAGATCCAGTGTATTGCCAGATGAAGGAGTGAAGGAGGTGGGAACAGTCCGCGAGACGACCGGAACAAGGTCAAGCGAGTCCAAGCAATTGTGGTCACTTGGAGCGGTGCCTTCCTTGGTTGGAATGTCGTCAGCGGCTCCATCGTACTGCACAATTGCAGCGGGAAAGAGATTTTCGGACGTGCCGCAAAAACCGCTTCCTTGTGATGTTCCTAAGCTGACGTTGAACCAGTAATTATCTACAGCCTGACTGGCGTCGATTGTCACGTCGTATCGCTGACCCACACCGATGAAAAGGCTGTTAGTGGTAAAGGAATTCACGGGCACAAAGTCAGTCCCAATGACTGTCATGTCGTGTTTGACGATTGATACCACAAGGTTGTGTTGTACGCCTGTTGCTGTGTTAGTCCTCATGCTTTAGAAGTTGCCTTTATAGTGTGGAATGATACCTACTGGTGTTAATCAGTCGTAGGCGGTGCCGCTTGCCTCGGGTCAGCTTTATCTTGGCATATTCACCGACACCAGTGTCCGGATTGACGGTTTTGCCGTTAAAGAGAACGTTTTGGCTAGTTGGAGGACCATTATACGCATCATCGAAAACGAGCTCGTCCGCAGCCCTGTGGTAGTAGTCGGACAGGACGAAAGGGCCGAGATCGATATCATAATTCAGACTTGCAGGCCCGTCGATCTGGATTGGTCCAGAGATGCCATTTCCGTACTGGGCCGAGAAGTGTGAATGATACCAGCTGGTTCCATATTGATGGGCAATATAGGTATAAACTCTTTCACCTCCGGGTGGAATTGGACACTCAGTGATGCCATTGACTCCATCCTGGAGCTAACCATTTGAGTTGCAACAGTTAGCATTTGGACGAATAGTTGCTTCTGGCAAAGGTTCAAACAGACGAGGAACAGTAATGGGATTGCTTACGTTGGTGTTCAGTTGGCGGATTCCGTGCCAGTGCATACTAGTTCCTAGATGGAGTTAGTTGTCGGCTGTGCAACTGAAGTCGATGTGACTGCATATAGTATAATAGAAAGGCAACCGCGCTCTTACCATTGGTCTCCAGATTGTTAATAACTCTGACGGAAATTGTATCTCCCCATTGTGCATAGATTGTCGGTCCTACACGCTCCTGTCAGTCCAAGACAACTAAATAGTGATCTTGCAAGACACCCACCAATAATGTCGCCTATAGCAAACTTCGTGTTAGTCTTGGTTTGACCGAATTTAGGAGGCAGCACTGCACTCACCATTGACCAACATCACCTTCTTCTTAATGACACCATCAGGGCCAGTCCAATTATCTGACTCAGTGAGTGTCAAAGTATAGTCTCTGACAACACCTGTGAGGGGGGTTTTGATCTCATAGTCCGTGTGAATATCGAAGCCATCAGTCCAGCAAGCACGGTTGCTAGCAGTGTTGCAACTCTCCTCTTGACGAGCAACGATAGTCTCAAGAGTATTGGAAGAGAAAGGGGCCCCCCAAGTTAGCTGCGAAGACAGCAAACCCGAGATGAAAAGCGAGGGAAAAGAAATCATATTGAATGAATGCTCCAATACGAAGAGGAAAGGGCCAGGTGAGGCTTTGAGCGAAGGAAAGTAAGGGAGATGACAGCGACTGATAATCAAGGAGGTGCTAGATCACCTTCATGATGTCGACGAGGACGGCAAGAATCATTGGTATTATACTCTCCACTCCTGAACATTGATCCTGTTGAGCCCATGGATGCGAGCATCCATGATAGCCTTACTTTAGCATACAGTCTTCACTCATCCTTGCCTGGTCCGAAAGGCGGTCTAACTATAGATGGGCCTTCTAGAGGAACTTCTCCTCCATAGATAGATTACCGTGCATCTCAACGATGCCTAATTCGGGCCTAAGGGCCGAGTAACTGGCGATATGTGTATGGGTGAGGGTGTGAATACTTCGGGGCCCAGGTCAGCCGGTGACACATCCTCTGTGAATACTTCCGGTGCTCGAGAGAGCTTCGCTGACAATAGGTGGATTATAAGAAATGCAGATTGGCGCGAAGGAACGCTTCTCGATAGTCTCATTTACCAGTCACTCTGGAACCGCCATGTGACTGCCTGTTGGCAGAGCACTGCAGCCTTGCAAGGAAGCTATTGGAGTATCCCTGGCCGTCATTTCCGTACATAGTCCACACACTACACAGAGGAAAGAGAGACTTGTCAAGAGCCGCACATTAGTGAGTGTATAGATACGTGCCTCGAGGAACGATGGATTGCCAGTGGGGCCACCTCGACGAAAGGGTTGCCCTTGGGGTGCAGACTGGGGCTCAAGGTCTGATGTGTGCAATAACCCCAGTCAGGTACTGATGCGACATGTAACATCCTGATGATATCACCGTGTAATTATTGAATAAGCCCCGAGCCTTACTTACCTTGCTGGACTCATGAACACAAGCGGATGGTGTGGAGCTACACTACCTAGGTAGCTATGATATGTGATTGCCTTCGATGCATGTGAAGATGAAGGATGCCTAGAATACGGCGGTATGACTTGGACATACTGTATACCCGAAGCTGATATTCTACATGGCAGACGCCTTGAAGCTTGATTGTCTGCAGAATGGCACATGATTGGGATGCATAAGAAAAAGCCACAGCAGGTCGTGGCAGTCGAATGCACGTCGAATGCCATCAGGATGGATTCTCGGTCGTATAACCTTGGCAACAAGTAACACATCTGGAGTACCGCGATATGTTCCACAGAGAGCGGGAAGTTGACGCACCATTTGGAATACTAGTATGCATAAGCACGGGCAGTGGCCATGCTGCGGGCTTGTAGATCACCAAGCCACAACGATCGAATTTGGTATGGCCAAACCCCATTATGCCTGGCCGAGGGCACGCTGGGCGCAACCTTGTGAAAACATCAGTCGAAGGCCAACGGATTGCGGCTCAACCTAGAAGCCGTATATATCGAATACTGCCAGCAGGGTTCCCCGGTGTCACCGAAGATGATGGGGGATAGGCTGTTTTGGCCGGTACAACACCGGCACCCGATCCCAGCGGCATCTCGGGCTTCATTTTGTACCACTGAAATTATATCACAACGTCTAACTCAATCAGGAATACCTTGCACACCTCGGAGAAGGGGATTGGGTTTAATTCCGAGTGATCATGACTTGTTCTGAACCTGCACATGTGGGCGGTGTATCGCCATGAAGGCGCAAGTAATGATTGATCTTTGTCCCTTCTCTGCACCACATTGCAGGAGACAACCATCCAGCCTGCATCACCTCGTATCCGTCTAAGTTCACCTGTGCAGGGTGGTCGGACCTGCCGGGCCAAGAAACTTCGTCATTTCATACCTATGGAGGCCATCATGACGGCCGTCTCCCGGCTGCGGATACTGATTAGAGCCTCGGATCTGTGATGCTGGGTCGAAGTCACATACATAGGTATGCCGCTTACAAGAAGAGGGAGACCCGGGAAGGAATAGTACGAGCCTACGCCCATGCGGCATGATGCCCTAATTTTACCTTTCTGCAACAGTATCTTCCCACGTCCCCAAGTAGTGCATTGTGAGAAGATGCCCAATTCGATTATGATATTCTCGGTTTAGACTTGCCGAGCTTACCGCGACTCCGAAAATAGAGAACCTACACGATTGGCGAGTCCTATCCTGGACACCATTGGGCTGCATATGCATACTAATGTCCACTACAGGGTTCCGTCAAGCCGCCAAGAGGAAGCTTACCCTCCAGCAATGTTGTTAAAATTCCTGCTGCAAGACTCACGTCTGTTGACAAAACTTGGCAAGGCCAATGGTTGGGCATGTGAGTATCGGCGGCCCAGGATTCCACCCACGACTTTGCTCTTCCTGGTAATCGTTTCGGCTGACATGCGAGCTAAGGCCGGGGGCTATCGATCGTATTACAGCCAAATCGATGTTATCCATCTTGGCTCCCTACAGTCTTGAGGCGCTACAGACTGCTGCAAGCGCAGACAGAGGACTCTGGGTGGTAGAATCCATGTTCCACCTCCAGGGCTCCACACCAGTTGACCTCCCCCACTGGTCGTAGGACGTCGCATGTTTACTATATTAAACCGACTACATGCCAACCTCCTGGCAAGGACTGGTGCAGACATCGCTGGTTTTCATTGGTATTGATGCGATCTTCAACGAGGAAAGTCGTTGTTCAGCCATGGGATGTACCGTTTGTGCAAATACTACATACGATGTATGTACGAAGTATGGTCCATAGCTATTTCGAAAGTTACAGTATACACCAGGGCGATAGCGATAAATGCATGTATTCCACGTGTGGTCCTTGTTGTGTGTTGAGCCAAGAAGGTTACCCGCATACACTTTTTCAGCAAGGTTTCGAGTCCTCCAAAAACGTCACAAACCTGCTTTTTCTATGCTCATTTCAGCGCTGACATCTCTTGGCATTAGGTATTTCGTATTATTATGCCACACGGAGGAAGATAACAAGCTGACAAAGGTGTTTCCTCTTGAGTAAGCGCTCTAGCTTCACCATTTTCATGCAAGAGATGTCAAGCGACCCTGTCAGCCACCTAGTGCCTCAATCCATCCTACGTGGCACAAACCAGGCCCCAGGAGACCACCTGGGCACTGATGGTGACTTACACAGCTTTCGCAGGAAGTGAGGTCTTGAGAGGGCCCGGAGGCTTGCCCCGATACTATTGGTTGCCCTTCCCGTGTCCCCCCTCTATCCGAGGGCTTAGGAAGGCTTTTCTTGGTGTCAGCATCCACCTACTCGTAAGGCATACACACATACAACCTACTGAACAGCCCATGTAATATAGCTTGAGGGTTCACTTCATATGCAAAATCCACCTGCTGCAAGATGAGTTACTGCCTAGACACTCGGGAACCTCGGAGGGCGAGCCTTCGCCAGTGTTTATCATTAGACTCTGACAGCGTTCTCGTGGTTTTTGTCTCTCCGTTGTCTCTTTACACACCAAGCATGCCCAAGAGGGCAATGATGGTGGCCTCGTGGCGAACACCGAGACCTATGGGGTGCGCAGTGTTCGCACTCAGCACTTGCGCATTTGAGGGCTCGTGTTCTAGCTTGATCACCACTTGAGTGCTATGTATCAACAAAGTCGTCGATTCGACAGGCCATCCACATTTCGTTGCAGCTTTCGGCACCAACAGCATCGTATGGTTACGCGGCGTTAGTAAGTTCAACGTCTCTTACCTGCACGGGTATCGGCAATTGCCTGGGAGATTCCTGGGTTTCCGTGAGCGCTGTGTGACCAGGTATGCATGCTAAGCTTGCCTTATGATCATTCCCAAGGCTGTGAAGCGACTGAACATACATAATACATCTTTATGTAGTGTTGGGATGGGAGAGAGCGGGATGGGGGCCATGCGAACTATGTATCACGTAGACCGTCCCTCATGTATGGAACACCTCACCGTATCTGTTCGTGATGTAATCAAGGTCGGCCAGCCCTATCATTGGGAATGGTTTGAGGTTAGAATACTACGGTAGCATCTGCAGACACGATTTTGTTGGGCTAGTCTCTCGCCGCAGTTAATCCGAACCTTGGGACTGCATACGTGCTGCATACGTGCTGCATACATACAGTACTAGTAGTATGGAGAGGGCGAGCTCGGGAACGCGGCGCGCACGCGGCCTCGGGTTCCCACTTCTTCCCGGTCGTTTTTAATTTCCCCGGACCCGGGATCACAGGGTTTATGCGAGATACCATGTAACATTGTTGGTTCTCGCGAGACGCTGGCCTTCTCTGTCGAGTCGCACAAAGCTGCGAGATACCTCAGGAACGGGTCTCTCGTCATACATCGACGCGTACACCGCTACGTAGCCACGAAAACATGCTGGATGGCGGAAATAAGGAGCTCATCGTGATAACGCGACACTTACCGGATGCTGTCAACAAGAAGGTACCCAGGTATTTGGGCGCTTCCAAGATCAAATCCGGCTAGCCTTCAGATGTTGTGTCGCATGCTGGACTGCAGTCCTACCTGGTAAAGGTCGGTACCATACAGCGGACCGAATCATTCGCAGGATGAATAAATACCAGTCGCATCATCATATGGAAAGTTAATTATTGTAGAGATAAGAATCGTCGTTGACCGCTAATTTTCAGCTGAACATCCAAGTGAGTCTAGTACGGCTCTGGGCGGAAGACCAAGAGTGCCCAGGTGGACAGCAAGCAAGGAAATCAATCCTTCATCCCACATTCGAAGACTCAGAAACCATTTCTCGATCTGTATTACCAGCCTGTCGGGTCTCACCCGAAAATATGGAGCAGCAGGATCTCGGTTATAATTCGCGGCCCTTATGACATCTTCAACAACAAGTGTTGCAACGCGATAGACTAAGGTGGCAGGGTGGCCACCCTCTTCTCTTGGATAAGCTGTAATTAGTCCACCCTTGATCGCCGATCCTTCGGCTCCGAAACTGATCTCAACCCCTCCTGCACGAATAACGCCCAGAGTCCCACCCCCCTCTCGACCGGGGACGGTGACACCCGTCCTCGAAGTGCATGTGGGCCGTGAACACGCAAGCTTGTTTAACATTGATCTTATTCCATTCTGAAGCATGAACATGAAAGTTGCAGTAGTAGTCGTCTGATATCGTTCCACTTTGCCGGCGTTAGCATGTTCTTCGACACCTGCATACCTGTGTGAGTACATGGATCTGTGGCCATGTGTGTTTACATGCGGGACCTTCCGATGGACCATGTCAGTCACTTGACCACTGAAGTACATACTATGTAGGTATGTAGTCAAGGCGTTATCTGTGTGCAGGGGACTTCGACTTGCCATGCCCAGGTGGGCCTCCACCACAACCTGTGGGGCAACCTGAGGGATGTGGCGCCGTGGTGCACACGTGCACACGACACCTAATTACAAGATGTTGTGAAAGGGCGAAGTTACTATGTGTGAACGCTAGCCAGGGGCCCTCACCATCGGCACGACCTCGGGAAGTGCCTCCGCATATCGTGGAAGATGACGGCGGGGTGATGAGACCTCGGAAATAACAAACTACACAGAGCTGAACACATGTAGCCAGAGTGTTTGCTATTACACAGTCTCATATGATGCGAGCACTTCGCAGAACCTGCTTTGGTATCTTCCTCTACCCTGAACAGGCTCCCTTACCGCACAAGCATGTTTTCAGACAACAAAGATACTCTTGATGCAGAACCTCCGACTTCGCTTTAGGGTTCAATAAATTACTGATGAAGTATGACACTGTACTGCGCTTCCGGATCGACATGATGTTCCGGTATGCGGACTGACAACGCTCGATACATGATACCAAAGTCCATCGTCCAGTGCGTCAATGATAGCTCTTGTCTATACCGCTAGGAATCCGCCAGGACATACGCATTTGATAAGATTGTCCTTGAAGAACCATGGATTCGAGCGCCATAGTGCTTCCCTAGATGATAAGGTACATTCTGTGTCATTGAAAGAGAACAATAAACCATAGTATCCCGCCCGACGGCACTCAAATCTTGGCCAAAAGCCTCGGCTCCGTCAAGAGACGCGCCGTGAAGAAGAGCGCTGACCCAACGACCAACGAAGCACCGCCAAAGTATCCTGGACCGTTGTAACTCCCAAAGCCCGTATAGTCGCCATTCACTTTCAGGATTGCACCCGCAATCGGTGGTCCAGTCAGCCCACCACATGCCCAGATGGCCATGGTAATCCCGAGCATGGACCCCAAGTACTTCGGATCAGGAGTGATCACCGTGACGATTGCTGCCTGTAAAGACACGATGCTGCCGATGAAAAGGCCCTCAAAAATAGTCACCACCATCACGCCGGCAAGAGTGTCTGTGCCCGCCCAAACGAACAACGTCACGGCGCAGAGAATACTGTTGATAACCACAACGTTGAAAGTCCCCAGCCTATCAGCTAGGGTCCCGGAGAATACTCTCCCGAAGATTGACACTGCGTTGAAGATGGCCACTGTGTAAGGGGCTAGTTCTGCGCTGACTCCTGCGGTGATGGCAAAGCTTGGCAGGTAGAACAACGGCACGTACATCCCCCAGTTCAGCAGCCACCCACCGGCGGCCACGAGGATGAAAACCGGCCGTTTCATAAGTGAGTAGTCCATCTTTTGTTTGACGGGTGGTAGTCGAGGCCTTATCGTCAAGTTGGCGAAGATCAGGAGTACCAATATGATCAGGGCACACACCCGGACAGACCAGCCAAAGCTTAGCCCATCATCGTTGAGCAGCTTGTTGAGCGCCACTGGGAAGATGACTCCACCGACTGCAGCTCCTGCCATCACGACTCCTGTTGCGAGGCCGGCCCGCTTGTTGAAATAGTGGTTGATGATCGCGAGAGCATTGTTGAAGAGAAATCCCAGGGCAATGCCACCGAGCACTGCTTGTGCGAGGAAGAACTGGTAGTACTCCTTGCAAAAGCTAGTCAAGATCAGGGAGACCACATAGATGAGCGACGCAGGAATCATGGCCTATCAATGTTCGCAAGGTCAGAGTGGACTTTTTTTCGAGGAAGGGAACATCGTGTTGTGGAGTGTGGAGGACATACCACTGTGCCATAGCGATCTAGAACTGGTCCTGCAGCGAGGCCACCAGAGAAATTAAAAAAGATCTGCACAGACCCGATCCAGGATATGTCGGACTGCGTATATGACTTGAGCTGGTGAGCGCCGTACCACTGCTGGTAGATACTGGACATGTGTGAGATGAGGCATACTATGTAATGATATTAGGGCTCAAACAGTGTAGGGCTCCTACTTACCCAAAGCCAGTCAGGTATCCAAAAGTGCAAAACATTGTAGCAGCCGAGCCAGCAACCACCAGCCATGCCCGCAGGCCGCCCTCGGGAAATTCTGGGTCAACCTGGGCATCTTGGCCTGTACCTTCGTGGTCGTTTCTGAGGGGGTCCTTATCCTCTTGGGGTAGGGAACCGTGAACACTGTCGACCTCTGTCTTCTCACCCATCGTCCTTAATGGTACTCAATGAATTATGATGAGATATCGGGTTTGTATGCTTGGTTGGTAGCTCCTGGATGGAAGCAGATACGGATTGTTTCCTACATCTTGAGCGGAAGACATGTACACCTGTTAAATAGGAGCAATACCGATGCGTTTCCCTGCAATTTGATAGGGGCCATCACCCTATGATACCCTCTTACATCGAAATCGATGAAGGAAGGCGTGTAAGTGGATCACGGACTTTGTCCAAATGGGGACACAAGAGCGGTAGAGGTCGTCCCCGGGTGGATACCAAGTTTATGACCCACTTGTTCACGGGCCAAGGAAAATCTCTGTTTCGTGTGCCATCTGCTGCGACATCCACGGATCTCAATCCAATACAGCAAATCCCCGATGGACGCCGCAGAGCCACGGACGAACGCCAAACAACGGCGGCGCCAACAGAGGCTACTGCTGTCCTGCTCGGAATGCCGAAAGCGGAAGATCGGCTGCGATCGGTCAAGGCCGTGCCTGGCATGTGTCAGGTCCAACCGCGTCGACCGCTGCCAGTATGATACCTCATCCACCCCCGAGGGGAGTACGATCCCCGGCCAGCTTGTCTTCTCAGCTGTACCGAAGGCCCAGCCGCTACTGCGAACGTTCTCCGGCCGTGGCTCCTTATCCGCTCTTTCATGGTCGGGATCAGAATATGGAGATGTTCAGACTCGGGAGCAGCCACCGCTGCCAGCTGCTGCACCGGCCTCAAAGGTGCAGGCAGGTGATGCTGCGTCGCCATTGCACCAGTTCTGGCACGGCAGCCGCGGTGTAGATCAATATGTCTCACCGTTCGACAGAAGAACGGTAGCGGTGCCGAAGGAAGTGATGTTTGGCGAGAATGACGCCACTGTATACTGGGGCAGAAGCCATGAGACCAACTTCGTCCCTCGAGTGAGTACTCCAACGGCGATGTGAATGAGCGGTTGGACCGGCTTCTGTCGAGATCTTATACTTCCCCCAGAGTGCAGCTAATATGCAAGCTCATAGATCACCGACATGACGAGCCTCTTGCTCAAGTCTGAGGACGTCACGACACTCTATCATGTCGAGCGCCAGACCAGGCCTCCAGAGAAGATACTGAAGGGATGGGATCCGGAGCTGCTCAGCTTGGTACCACCACGCGAAGCTTCCGACCGGTTCCTCAAGATCTATGCGGAGCAGTTCGAAGACTACTATCGCATCCTCCATATGCCATCGTTCAACGTGGAGTACAGCCGCTTCTGGAGCTCACGAGATGTGCAGGATGGCCCGCCACACTTCCTGGCCCAGCTTCTCAGCATATGTGCTATTTCCTGCTGCTTCACTGACGAAGACCGCCAGCAGCGGGAGCAGCAGGTGCGGACCTGGATCGAAACCGTTCGCCTCTGGCTGTTCAAGCAGGATCCCCGGGCCCAGATGACCCTTGGCATGCTCCAGGCACACCTGTTGATGCTGCTGGCGGGCGATGTCCACTGGATCAAGATCGATAGGAGCTGGATCTCTTCCGGCATCCTAGTCAGGAACGCCATATCCGCAGGTCTGCACCGGGAGCCCCGAGACTTCGTGCGCATATCGCCCTTCCATGCTGAGATCCGTCGACGACTTTGGTATTCTATTTTGGAGTATGACCTGCAAGCGGCGTTTGCCAAGGGTCGCGTGCCGACTGTCAGAGAGGACGAGTACGACTGTGCGATCCCATCGATTTCCAGCGATGAGCCGGTCCCCGAGGGGACCAAGGGGGCGCCGCAGGTCAGCATCCTGTTGGCAGAATCGCTTGCCCTCCGCCTCAAGGTCTGTCAGGCAGTCAACAGCATCAAGCTTACTCTCGACTACGAAGAGGTTATCAGGCTTGATTCTGGACTGAGAGGTTTCCTCCGCAACGCATCGGCCAGGAGCACCGATGATGATGACGACTTCTTCAGGCCCGCATTGTTCCATATCCTCGGCCAGCGCGCCATCATTGCCCTCCATGCACCCTTTACGGCACGATCCCTGAACGACCCCAAATGGATCTACTCGCGGTCGAGGTGTCTGGCTACGGCGGAGAGTATCCTCTACGAGGCCCTGTTCGTCTTGGAGAACTGCTACTTTGGGTCGGGCGACTGTGGCCCTTTCGCCACCCTCACAAATATCTGTCGCTGCGAGATCTCGAATAGCGTATTCCTGATCTGCCATGAACTACTGACCCAGGCAGTTGAGCAGCGGCGTCTGTCCGACAACCCGCCGATAATGCTGGGGGGAGGCTTGGACGTCAAGAAGAGGGAGGAGCTGGCTGAGCTTGTCGAGAAGACCTCGACAGCATTCGCTCAGGTCTCTAAGCCGGATATCGTCAGCCAGCGGACCTGTGCGTGGATGCAGCTGTCCGCAGAGCTTTGCCAGGCCGCCGCGAGGAACGACGGGACGACCGTGCCGACCATGGTTGAGTGTATCAAGTCGAATATCGAGGCCTTCCGCTCGAAATATCCTACGCCCGGACAACACGACGACATTTCTCTTGCTCCGATCCCAGGGGATGTGCGCAATGCCATGCCTTCGCCTGCTTTCGAAGGTGCGCCGGACGAGGATGTAAGTACCAATTCAAACTCCGTTGCCAAGCTCTGGTTAACTGAACCCCTCGTAGTACTTCAGCTTGTTTCTGGACCTGAACGATCTGGGCGGTATCGACTAGCCGCTGGCTTCCTCGTGTTGACATCTAGCAAGCCTGCTTTCATCCTGGTCAGATTCCAAATCAATTAATTAGACGAGAAGGAACAGAACGGACTGCCAAAGGCACTGATGACATTGATACCAGGGCAATTCGACAGGGGAACGAGCCCATGTCCCGTGTCAAAGATTACAAGATATACCGGTATACTGTCTTTAAAAACCACGAAGATACCATCTCTTAGGTCGAACCCAAACCGTTTTTTGCTTCCTAGCCATGTGTCCACCCTGTCGTGTGCCCACGGGTGTCCATACCACTGTGGCAACTGCCCGCCTTGAGTCTTCTCGTTCTGAAAGCGGGCCATTTGCGTCGGACATTGCCCACCAACTTCAAGGCTATGTATCGAGTACTCATGCTGTAGGTGGTGACTGTTCTCCTGGCGATTTTCCTACATAGCGTTCCCTCTGGCGAGGTGTATAGCCTCCTAGCAGCGAGTGTCGCTTCGGCTGCTCATATGTTTCCCTGGCCCTCTTCTCTGCATCAGGCCTAGATAGCTGAGCATACAAACTGACAACAATATCCAGTATTCTGTTCTCCCCCCGGGCCAAGCCCTGCCTTGTCCCGAGCTCGCAGCCTTCGACAGTGGCACCATCGTCCCAGCCGTTTCAGAGGCCTCATCGGCACAGACACACGTTCCGCGTCGTGGGTTGAATGGAAGTAGGATGGACGGATCGTCTCGGAGGTTGTTCGTCGCAGATGCTAGCCATGTCAGACTCTCGACTGTGCGGCGGATGAACGTGATCGCGCTTCAATATGCTCTGGCTGCTTGTTATCACGGCAGCATCGGTGTCGAAGGATCGCTGTCAGAGTGAGAGGCATGTACGTTCTCGTGGTCCCACTGGGACGTTTCTGTAAGCCGGTGGGGTTAGCTATGAAAACTTGACCGTTCACGAGATCCAACACAGCCTCGGTCGCTTGGGCTGGAGAACCCCGCGAGGCTGCTTCCTCGCAGACGGAATGTATGCGACAGTGTCTCTCTTGACCGTCGTCTGCCTTTCTGGTGGTGGTCGCTCTGAGATTGGGGTACTGTAGGTCATCAATCGCACGAAACACATAGGGCTTAATACAAACACGGAGCAATTGGACGGGGGTCTCCTCGAGGTCTGGCTGACTCGTAGATTACTCGGGGTGGATGTCCATAGCTGACGCCAGTTGACACGTCTCGTTATTTGACAGCTCATGAGGCCTCGAGAAGCAGTCTTAAGCGCCCAGGCTACTAAAGTTGGGACGTCTACGAGGAGTGTACTCGCCTGACTTCAAGTGTGACGGACTGTTCGGAGCAAAGGATGTCCTTCCAAGCCCATATTGCATGATTGAGAGTCGCGATGTGCTTTCTGTGGGGTTAACCTCTGCATAATTTCAAGGAAACGCGTTGCTTGTCACGTTGTAGACGGAGTGGCATTGCGAAGAAGAAAAGCCATGTCAGCAGGTGGGAGGATGGCCGACAGCAGCGCTCTCGAGCATAACGACGGCCGACGTAGCTTAGACGCGTCTTCGTGAGCAAACACCCAAGCCTGCGCAATGGGCAACTCGGAAGGGCAAATTAAATGACTGGCGAGATGTAGACGGTGGTGCTATGGGTAGCGATCATGGGACACGAGACACGACAAACGCGCAGCAACAACAGCATCACGCAAAGACCGTGACGCGAGAGCGAAGGGATCACCGACAACGGTCCAATGCAGACATCTCGACGAGCGTACACAGACAAGAGCGAGCAAGCAGGGCAGAGAAACGCGTCACAACAAGAACTTGGTCTTCTTCGTCGCATCGTGAGCAAGCTCGCGATTGCAATGAAAAAGAGTTGGGGAGAAAGAGCCGTGAGATATTTCACCCAAAGCCAGCAACCTGAGGCTACGCGCTGCAGGACCTTCAGTGCCATTGTGCTGCCGGGTCTCACCCGCCCAAAGGACGAGGAGGTGCCCAAACGCTGGAGTAAAGGGTGTTGAGACCGTGTCCACCATATGCTGCAGAGCCCCACGAGGAGGAATACGCTGGACCAGAGCACAGTCTCGAACACTGCTGTCAAAGAGTGAACCACCCAGGCTGGGTCGACGTAGTAGTTGGGGGTTGCCGAGGGGGTGCATGAAGTGGGAGAGGAGTGATGGAAATGAGGGTGGAAGGACGGTGGATGATGGTTTCAAGAAAGAAGTCAGGCAGGTTGGGAGGGGAGCGAGGTGGTGTTTAAATATTACTGAAAGTGAAGCTCGAGAGCCTCCAGATCAGTAAATGGGTACGTACCCAGGTACGTACCTAGGTACGGACCCACCCCCAGATTGGTCAACTGGTACTAAGGTACGTGGGCCTGAGCCAATCAGAAACCCTGCTGCAGCTTTATTTCAACGACATCTCATCCACCCTGAGCTTGACCAACGACCACTACGACAAGCCTTTTTCGTGATCCCCATCGCCACAACAGGTCTATAAAATTAATAATCTCAAGCCTTCATCTCTGGAATTTTGTCGTTCTGTCGCATATTTTACATTTCAGTTTCGATGTTGCGATGCAGCGGTATCAGGGAGTCCTTCTCCATGCTCCCCGTTCATCCGAACTTCTCGCACTCTGTTGGCGAGCCACACCACCTTTGGCTAAAGTCACCACCCAGCCCATTAGCAATCGTCGTGATCTTACCCACAAAATGTCGTAGTATTGTGAACTAAAACCACTGCCACGTAACTTGGGAATCTGCGCATCTCTGGAATATTTTATTTTCCAGACCGGACACTCCTTCGTGGAAAGATCAGTGGCCGTACTCAGTGCCTTGTTTTGACCGCCCCCGGTTATTTCAGTCACTTAATGTTGTACTGCTAGGTTTGACCGACACCTTTCCTGTTTCGGCTCGATGCCATCGAAGGTAGCCCAGTTCTATTTTTCGAAAAAACCTCCTGTTGGGTAACGCCTTTCCATTTCTGGACGTGATCGTGTACTGATTGGTGAGAGTGTAGGGTAAACTTCAGATGAAGTCTGGTGGGCAACAATTCACCAGGAAACGGCTTGCTCGAGGACGCAAGCAAGTGACTTGGTGCATAGCTCGGCTCATTGCGCCCAGCTCCCAACTTTCACACTCCTGAAGCATGGTAATGACGGCTTCAGAGTAATCACGGTTGTCAATACAGATAGATCCAATAGAGTATAAGGAAATCGAGTGCTAAGTTTACTGCTTTTGGTGACTGGATCTACGCATTGCCCACTGCTTGTTTGCTCGCCGTGTTTCCTAGCGTTCAATGACGGTGTGCGCAAGCCCAAAGGATAGTGCCATAACACAAGCGACTGAACTTATCTTCCAATATTGCATATCTATCTTGCCTTTCACATTCAGTCCATGGCTGTTGCAATGCAGGTTAGCAGACCGCAAGGTCTCTAGACGGTTTGTCAGGTGGGTACCAGTTGACACAACTCAGGCTACATTATGTCTCCATACTAAGCACATCATGTGGATATTGACTGCGTATGTGCTGATGAGAACCTAATTTGAGGACTTATAGAAACCTCGAAGACGTTTCCAATGTACAATGCACAAGGTCAGCGCGTAGGGAAGACTTGGACTGCTTGAGTGGCGTTAGGAGCACCTGGGCGGCCAAACCTCCTGCTGTGTCTCGCAAATTTGAGCCCAAAGCATCCCAGAGAACAACAGAAATACCGAAACAAACCCAAGAAATTGTCAACGGATAACGGGCACATGCAGAAGCTCTCAACAGGATGCCGCTACCGGTCAGCAACAGCATGGGAAGAGGTGGACTATCCAAAGTCTGAAATTGGCATCTTCTGTGAATTGACCCGTCGGTGCTGGGAAGGCTCATACCATCGACAGGATTTACTTATTCCCCATCGCTACTCGTCCCTGGGAATCCTGAGCTGAAAAGTCTTGTATTGTGCTGACATGCTTCTCGCGGCAGTAGACCATGCCAGATGCGACTGCGTCCTCCACCAAAGAGGCCCCCACGAGAACTCGAAGGTCATATGTCACGACTATAAGCACAACATGCTTGCCCTGTAGTACGTCCACGAGATCTGTGCCAAGGAAGAAGCCCTTGCCGATGGTGCTCGAGCCATCCATCTTACGGGCCTGGGAAAATATTCAGCCACAGCCGTCGACGGTCACCCTGCCTGGGACGAAGTCTTCCAGTTCGGACATTTCAGGTCCCGCTGAGCAACTCACTACCCTTGCGTCTCACAAGTTGTCTGGCTAAAACGCGTGCTGACGATACCCATCAACGTTGTGGTCAATCGGCCGGGATAGAGTCAAGGGTGTCAAGTTCAAGCCCACATCTCCAGAAGAATCCATGGCCATCCTCTTCGCCCATCGAACGAGGCGTGGCGGGGCTGTTGGCGGGCAGGTGTTGACCACTAACACCGCGGCCTACATGTAACGCAGCCCTACCACAGCCCTACCGCAGCGGAGACGATCGACAATTGTTCATTGGATGGCTGCTCACCGTCCAGGTGAGCAGTGATTCGGTTGAACTCAACGCCGAGATGGCATTTGATTGGACTGTTTCGTCAACCAACATTCGGGCCATACATTTCTCTCGGAAGCATAATGAAAGCATCGAGGCATCATTCAGGGCAACAAAACGTATGTAAAGCAGGCTACAAGAGTGTCGAGAAAGTTACAGTGTCGAAATATCATCCCTTATTACCTCGTTGCGTCTATGACCTGGTATCCTCATCATGGAACTGACGTCCGGATGTTTGACCTTTTCACCTTGGGTGATGGGTTTGTTGCAACCCTAGGGTTAGCTTCCCATGATGTCTCCTCCACCCTCCCCCCGCACTCTAGGGGCTCTTAGGGGGCCCAGGGGGCCACAAGGGGGGTTGTTTCCAATCATCCACAGGGCTCAGCCTGCTGACACAATGCTGTAAGGATGGCCTGCAGGTGCTTACATCATTTCCGCTGGTCCAGAAACGACTCCAAAGCCTTCCGCGCCGTCCTCAAAACTGCGCTGCAAAGATCCATCACGGGCAAATGCCCACATATTCAAAATGTAATAATAATGATTACAATGGCGCGCAAGGCATCCTTGACCTGTTCATAACCCGCCCTCCTCCCTAGTTGACAACTTTCCTTTCCTCAAAACCGGCCCGCCATGTTCGCCCGCGCAATCAGACAGCACACGACGTGCGCGCCGCGCGTAGCAGCAGCAGCAGCAGCAGCAGCCTCCAGGGTCTGTCAGCCTCGGTTTGCGCCCACGTCGACGACGGCCCTCCGCAGCTTTACGACGACTCAAAACCGACACCAGTCGACGAACCCGGGCCCCGGCTCACCTACGAGCACACGTCTCATCCCCCGCAAGCTCCTGATCCCCATCACCGACAGCGAGACCGCCCAACTCGCCGAGTTCGTCACCGACGCGCCCATCCCCGTCTTCCGCACCGTCGCCGGCGTCCGGCAATGGGCGTCCGAGACATCCCTCGGGGCCAAACACCCCGCCGAGAATAGCAACAACAACAACAATGCCCAACATGGCGACCAAGGAGATCAGGGCATCGCCCTGGTGCCGACCATGGGCGCCCTCCACGAGGGCCACCTCGCACTGATCCGCGAGGCCGTGCGCCGCGGACACGACAAGGTCGCCGTGAGCATCTACGTCAACCCGGCGCAGTTCGGCGCGAGCGAGGACCTGGACAGCTACCCCAAGACGTGGGCCCGGGACTGCGAGGCCCTCCGGGCGCTGTACGAGGAGCTCAGCCCGCAGGTCGGGGGGGCCGCGGGAGGGTCGCTGCGGATGGCCGTCTTCGCGCCCACCACGGGCGAGATGTACCCCTCCGGCTTCCCCGGCCAGGAGGTCGACTCCAAGGGGAGCTTCGTGACGGTGACGCCCGTGGGCGAGCTGCTGGAGGGCGCGGCGAGGCCCACCTTCTTCCGGGGCGTGGCGACCGTGTGCATGAAGCTGTTCAACGTCGTGCAGCCCACTAGGGTCTTCTTCGGCCAGAAGGATGTCCAGCAGACGGTGGTGATACGCAAGATGGCCAGGGACTTCCACCTGCCGATGGACGTCGTGGTTGTCCCCACCGTGAGGGCCGAGGACGACGGCCTGGCGCTGAGTAGCCGCAATGCCTACCTCGGCTCGAGGAGGAGGAAGGTGGCGCCCGTTCTGTACAGGGCGTTGAGCGCTGCCGAGGCGGCCTACGTGGACGGCAGCTTGGATGCGACCGAGATCCTGACCGCTTCCCTCAACGTCGTGTTAGAAACGATGGAGGTGCAGAAGAACTTGCCGGCAAAGGATGGCGTCCTGTTCAAGCTGGACTACATATCGCTGGCTGACCCGGACACCCTGGAAGAGGTGGACTTGATAGACCCATCCAAGGGAGCGATCCTGAGCGGGGCGGTCAAGATGCACCCCGTCTACGACCCGCAGGAGAATGAGGATCTGGGTGACCATGATGGTCCAACTGTGAGGCTGATAGACAACATCATCCTGCCCCCAAAGGCATAGAATTGGGAGGTAGGGAAAAATAGAACAAATGGAGCAAAACGTACGCCTCGATGCATAGAAAAGTAGATACCCAACCGTGCAGCTAGGCTGTGCTATTCAATACTTGATATTCACCTGCTGACAGTATATAGCAATGGCGCACATGGTCGCCGACTCCCTCAGACCACTACGTACGCCCACTACACAGGGTCTACGATTTATCCCTGCCCTACCGCATGGTGCGGGCTATAAGCCAAAGGACCACCCCAGTGGTATCAAGCCCCGTCTATAAATGGGCCCTCTGTTCCAAGCTCCTCCTCCGCCTCTGCTCCTTCACGTTCTTGTTGAGCGCCAGCGCATCCTCGCTACTCAGCGTAGGATAGCTCGCCCTCTCCTTCCCTTTCTCATTGGCGCCACTCAGGGCCTCGTCAAACAGCTTCCTCCCCAGCATATCAGTCAACCTCACGACCCTCGTGCTCACCGTCGCGCCATCCCTCCTGTTCTTACCTTCTCGGCGGCTGCTGGCGATTTTCTCGGTGAAGTCCCAAAGACGGGATCCTATTGCGTTAAGTTTCCCGGTCTCTGGGTCGCGGGGAGATTGCCACTCTGGTGCTAGACGCAGCCGCGGTGGGATTTTGGTGTCCTTGGACTTCACTACGTTGATGATTCCCTCCTCCTCGAAACGCTGGTAGGAGTTTTTTAATGTTTCCTTGTTGACAGCTTCGAAGTAAGAGAGGTCGCCCTGGTGGTAGAGCGTCTTGCCAAGCTGTGTTTGGGTGCGTCAGCTTTTGCGTTCCTGCTAATAAGGAGTAGTAGTAAAATCGAAGATTACTAACGAGTTGGGCAGAATTCTGCGCTTTGGACACCTCAATCCATACTTCTCCCTCCTGGCCCACTGGCGGTGTCAGTCCCATAAGTGACACAGCCGCCAGCCAGCTGGATTCGATGAAGGGCCAGATGAGGAAGCAATAGAAGTCATAGTTCTCTCTGCCAACCTTCCGCTCCTGATCGGAGAGTCCCACCGTCGTGACCTGTCCTTTGTCGTCCCGCTTGAGAGCAATGATCCCATCAGCCTCCAGGCCCGCCAGTGTCCTATTCAGGTTGACCGCCAACCCTTCCCCAGGGAAGATGAACTCCCCTCTGAAGAGGGAGCTAAGGAACAGGACCTGATCACGGAGGTCCGTGAAAGGTATATCCTGTATGATCGGCCCGCCGCCCTTCTTTACCCGGGTGTACATGCTCGCACTGACAAGGGCCTCGGATATGAACAAGTGGATGGTCATGTTCCGGTAGAAACTCAGCTGGAACCGGTCGACAGCGTAGTACGTTGGTTCCGGAAGGTTCACCACCACACCCACCAAGTCCTTGCCCAAAACCTCCAGCCCGCGGTCGATTACTTCTGACAGGGGTGATGTGCCAAAATGTGCCACCCGTCCACCCTTTGCACGGACACGTGCGATGAGCCACTCCACCCGCCGAATGAGCTCCGCCTTGCCAACGCCACGACCGCGCAGAGTGAGGAGCACAGTGCCTATAAGGGCCGTTGGCATGACTACAGAGACATTGTTGATGTCCGCGAGGACCTTATATCCCAATATGCGCAAAAGCTTGTGCCGAACCAGTGGGTCCAAATCAACCTTCAAGGATGATGTTGGCGGCTTATTCAGGCGCGTGAGCTGTTCGTTGATGAAGCCTCTTAGACTCCAAGGCTCATGGAACCGAACATCTACCCTGCCCAGCCGGAGAGAGAGGACCTCACCGCCGCTGCTGAGGAAGTCTGCCAGGTTTTCCTTCTTCTTGGGCACGCCAAGTAATTCCGTGACATAACCTTCGGTCTCGATGACCTTGTCGTACTGCGTTGAGACGGGACATATAATCGTGTCGTTGACTCGGCCAGACAGCAGGCTGTCGATGATGAAGCCCAGTACTCCAAACTTGGGCGACAAGAGTTTGCCTGTCCTCGATCGGCCACCCTCAATGAAACACTCGAAATTGAAACCGCCCTGCAGCAAGGTATCGATATATGTTTGTACCAAGGTCGTATATAGGGCATCATCTCCAAACGCTCGCCGTATGTAAAAGGCGCCAGCATGTTGCAAGAAACTGCCCACCAGGGGAAAGTTCAGGTTGTCCCCGGCCACGACCGTCGGCAGCGCAATCCCCAGCCTGTAACAAATAAGTTGCATGGAGACATAGTCAACGTGGCTCCGATGGCAGGGCAGGAACACGATGCTCTGTTTGTTAGCCTCAGCCTTCTCAGCGACTTTTCGCAACATCAGAACCTCCTCGGACGAGACGTGTATCCCCTGGTGATATGCACGGGTGAGCAGTTGTGTGACAAGGTAGTATGCGCCCCGGATGAATGTCCTGCTCTCGAACTTGCAGATCATCTGGTCAATCCACTTGTCGGCGACCTCCCTCAGTCCGGTTTCCAGGAACAGCCTCCGCTGTGCCTTGCGCGTTGCATATTCTCGACTGTCCTTGTCACTGTTTCCCAGGAGCTGCTGGCTCTCCTCCACTGCTAGCCTCTTCCCTGCCAGGTCTGCTATCCTCGCATTCAGCAGCGGCGCAGACAGTATCGCGTTCTTCAAGTTCTCGCTGAAGCCCGAGTAGAAAATGGGCTGGCCGATCACGTTGTCATATGCGCGCCATCCTGTGCCGCTTACGTAGAGGCTGACCTCGCGGAGGAACTGTAGGGGCTCGGAGCGGAAGTGTGCGGCCTGCTTCATAAGGGCCTCTTCCTTCTCGGCCTCGGCGGTATCGTGGGCATGGGGAGGAAGGGAGGGATTTGTTGTGACGGGAGGCTCGACGTAGCCCGAGGGCTGGAGGGTGATCTGATCGCCGAGAATGCGCAGGTCAGGCGCGGAGTCGCGGGAGGCATCGTCGTCGCCGTTTGCCATGGTGGCTAGAGGAAGCAACCACGAAGGAGGATGGGCGGCTCTTTCGCGTCTATATATTTGCGAATGTGTGGCAATTGATCAGGCAATATGGAATGCTAACAGACCCAATGTCAAGGCATCGCTGTTTCAGGCCTCGCCGGTGCAAGCTAGACAATTCATGGAAAACACAGACATTGCTAGACGTGTTGTATTGGGAGAGGAGTCCTGCCGCTTATTCCAGTTATGGTTCGATATTGACCTCGTCGCATGGCAATGGGGAAGAGAACCGGTACGTGTACTTCGATGCTGCGGTAGTTGCCGAGCGGCCAGTGGGCGCTTCAGCATGTGAAGACACGCCAGCATCCCTGGAAAGCTGGGGTATTAGGAGTGTTAGGGGTATTAGGGCCCGAGAAGGGCGGGGAGTGGCGGAATTGGGACGGGGTCACACTGCAGCTGCAGCTCAAGCGCCGCAGAAGATCGACCCCGCCAAATTCTTGAGCATCAGTAATTCGAGGTCGCTTTCCCTGGTCTGTCGCGACATCAACCACAACGACGACGCTTCGAATTACTTCCCCCGAGCTGAGGATACGAAAGTCCCTAGAAACCTAGCGAACATGGCATCCAGAGACCAACAAGTCACGCAGTCCCTCCTCGCGCGCGCCCATTCCCCAACTTCTGCCGAGCGCATCTATACCGAGAAGATCCAGCACCGTCCACTCTTCCTCCGCCCGACCTCGCCTCCACCACAAGTCACAGCAAGACAGGCGCGACGGAAAGAACGCGAGCGCAAAAGCAAGGAGCGCAAGAAGGTCGTCAAACCTAAGCCCCTGTCTGCGAATCAGCGGCGGAAGCTCGGCCTCTACGATATCCCACGCGCCAGCCAGAAGTACGCGACCTACGTGCCGCTGCATGACCTATGGTTGGGATACGCGCGGGAGATACTGGGTAGCGAGGTGTATACAGGAGGTCAGGGCGCTGGCGCCAAGCTGAGTGCGGCAGACATGCATGGCGCTGAGCTGGAGGTGGTACGCAGTGCTTGTGTGGGGAGGGTGGGCATCAAGGGCATCGTGGTCAAGGATGCTAGGTTCGTCTTCGAGGTTATCACACCCGAGAACAAGGTCAAGGTCGTGCCCAAGGAGGGGACTCTGTTTCGCGTCGAGATCCCACCTGCCGCAAAGCCCGACGAGATCGGGGGCGCAGCGGATGGCGAGAAGGCTGCCCCCAGGAAGAGTCTGGTCTTCGAGATTCACGGCGACCAATTCACCGTCCGGGCTGCTGACAGGGCCAATAAGAAGTTCAAAACCCACTTCTTGAAGAAGATTTGAAGAAGATGTATTGGATGTTCGACTTAATACGCGACAATTCTCTCCCACTGTCGGACCAAGGACGAGAGATAGGGCGTGGGCTGTACTGTACCACAGCCCTGATAATCATCGTCTAGTGGAACAGGTCTGACATCTCGAGCATCTCAGAGAGCCTATAGCTGATCCATTCTGCTACCAGCTGTATGGGCCGCCTCGTTATGAGGCACCTGTCAGTGGATACGACAACCAGTGGTCGGCCATTGGCCGATTCTCTGACAGCTACAAGGGCTGCAATTCGCGAACAAGCTCGGAACAAGGCCTGCCGAATCACACCTTGTTGAGATCTTGGCTGAAGCCCCGGATGTAGGTATCCCGAGCCTTCAGTTTTGCTTATACTGATACGACTGGCCTTCTTGCCTTGGACTCGATGCCCATCGCTTCTGATACTAGGAGGCTTGTGGGCCCAACATCCCTACAAGCTCGCTTGTTACACAAGTGAGGTGGACATTTGGAGCTGGACGAAGAACGAAGCGCGCGCGAGTAAATCTTCAGCAAGCTTTGGGTGTAACAGTACCGGGGTAGTCAATATAGATTGGGCATGCTGAGAGCGGGCCGTGGGATGCCGATTCCCGACTGGGATACAGGATGATAGTCAGACAAAGTGCACCCAACTAAGTCTCAAAAGGCAGTTGAATACGACCCCGAGATTCAAGAAGTGCCAGCTGGGCGCCGTTCGATATCCACATCTTCCAGGAACCGCACATTGATAGCACGTTCCTCGGTAGATCGCCCCAGCACCGAGGGAGCCAACTACGGAGAGGTTCGAGCAGAGAACTCTATCTACGCAAGGTGCCTCTTTCTCTAGTATCATCAACAGATAGAATGCAACGAATCCACTCAACTAATCCGTGCTGGAGCCGCCCGCTTTGTTCTAATGGCCCGCCTCAGCGTCACTGGAGTTCAAAACCGACTATTTTGCCCCAGCCACGTCGACTTACCAAATCACTTCACGACCGCGTATCTTAGGCCAGATGAATATGAGTATAAGTAGTTAGGAAAGTGTCCGGTGCAACACCCCATCCTCTAATTGTCACTATATTACCAATTTTGTGCCAACGCATCTTGATGGGAACATTGTGGAAGAACAAAGACAGACCGTTCATATGACTTCAGTGAAATTTGGTATGAAAGTCTACATCTAAGTATATCTATCTGTCGGGGCCACTCTATCTCCCTTTATTCCTATCTCTGTCCTATTTTTCGTCCGTTTATACTCCTTCTCCATGCTGCTCCGAGGCCATGAAGCGGCCGCAGTTGGGAGTCTACAAATACTGGCCGGGACATAGTCATCTCTATCGTCTCATAGGCATATAAGCCCATAGAGGATCAGAGGAATATTTCCAGTGTTCCATCGGGCTGTAGGTACTGTCGGATACCATACCGAGGTGCCTCGATACTGAGTGCTTTCTGTCAGTACTCTCTCCCATTACAGCCTTGGGAAGCAAACCTGTTACTTACGAGTATTCCAAAGTACCAGTATCCATGGTCCGGATCCCGTCGATGAACGCCATCAAACTCCGATTGAGTTCAGGATCATGGCGGGTCATGGCATCCAACTTCTCAGCCGTACTGTCCAGTCGGTCCCTTGATGCGTGCATCTCCTCAGTAAGGTAAGGAACGATTTCCTCAAGTGGTTGACCGGCCTTGTATAGGACCGGGACGAGGTTGACGACACAGTCGGTGGCCTACACTGTGTCAGCGACCAGAACAGTAGAGGGTAAACGGGAAACGAACTATTTCCTTCTTCAAAGAAAGTATGTCGTTGATTCTGGGAAGCCAAGTCAGACTAACAATGATAAAAGCTGTGGATACATCTCAACTTACACAATGATGATGAAGTTGCACTCCTTGATTATTTCCTCCATCTCGGGTGAGTCCATAACACATGCTGGCAAGACAGTCTGCTGGGTGATCCTGGTATTGTTCGTCAGCCACGACGGAGCATCTTCGTGGGTATCACCCGAATGAGATACAAAGGCAGTGGACAGACATACTCAAGGAGGAGGGTGAACATTCTCACACCAGTGACGCCGTAGCGGATGCGCATGTACTCGTCGTAATTGGGGATCCGGCCCGCCAGGCGCTCGGCTTGCTCTAGCTTGTTGTGTGCCACAAAGTCTTCGATCTTGTAGAACATTCGAAGTCGTTGTTCTAAGAAAGTCTTCAGTGAGCCAGGAATCCTCTCGTAGCGAATCCTGTGGGTGGGTAGACAATCCACCAGCTATACGCACCTTCTGCAAACTTTTCGCAGAATCTCTCCGCAAACTCTTTGAAGAGTAAGCAGATATCGTCTGGGCACGGTGGCTCCACATCTTGGGGGGAAAGCTTGAGGTGGTACTTGAAGTAGGAGAGAGACTCTTCGCGCCACACCTCTGCTCTCTCGAAGTCTGAGGCGAGCATATGCTCGTTTGTGTCAATGGTGTCGTCCCAGACGAACAAGGCCACAGTAAACAGCATCGCAGTATACAAATCCTCCCACTCGGCGTATGGCCACCACAATGACGAGAACAGGGCAAAGTCGCTCTTCTTGAACTTACGGCAACGGTTCGGATCAAGAACACCTCTGTTTCGGTTTGGGGAACGTCAGTTCTTTTGGCTCAAGTTCAAATCAAGGACCTTCCAGAGTTGGGAAACATACATCTCGAGGACCCTATCGCATTCCAATTGGAGGCGCTTGTACTGAGGATGGCTTGTACCAGTGGGCCAGCCCAAGAAGCTCTTGGTCATGTCGACGTGTATTCTCTTGCCGCGAAGCTCTCTGGAAAGAGCCGCGTTGGGATCACATGATGACGATGACTCCTCGTCCTTGGTAGATTGAAAACGAGGCAGAAAACGCGAAGGAGCATACAGACGGACGAGTAGTGAGATGGTGGCACCCATGATGACGGAATGGCTTGCGAAGTTGGCTAGGTTGAGGCTTGTCGATGGAGATGAAAAGATTGTCTGATTAATGGAACGATATAGGCATGAATTGTTGAACATGCTGGGAAGCCACGCGCTTAAATAAATGAATTACAGAGGAGGGTCTTAGGGCCACGAGGTGTAAAGTGAAGTAAAGCTGTCAAAGTGAGAGTATTTCCCCTGACAGCAATGAAAATGGCTAGAGTAACTTTGCAGTATCACTGACCATGCTTTTTCTAGCCAATGCTGCACTGATTACTTCCATCGTGACTTCCCCTTCGCGTAAAAATATGAAGCATCATTAACGTGACCATTGCAACATTGTTCCACAATCCAGCATGTTGGGTCCAGAATATTCCCCGGGGCCACGAAAGTCCGTCCTTTTCGAGGCCCCTCAGCTTTCAAGATACTTGTTATGATGCAACCGCTCGCCTTACTTCATTTGTCAGGCTGCAGGGCGGAGATGGGCACCTGGGAGGAAGCGGGTTAATTACCTAGGTAGTGTTGGTGAGGCTCCAGATGAACTACATATGTACACATGTACTATGTATGCAATTAGTACCTATGTGACGTGACGAGAGCATCCTTCAGAGGCTGTGCCGGATATAAGAGGGTCGTTGAAGAGTGAGGCAAAAGCAAGTGACGATCTATGTCATCCACGAATCCATTGGCCCAGATCGGGTGTTGCTGGGGCTCTGAATGGGTCGGAGGATATGAAACCATGTCCAATGTTACTGCATGAAATCGATCTCGCATGGCCCGATCCGCGATTCTCCCAGCATGATGTACACTGCAACTGCAGGGTGGCATGCATCGTAGGGCCGTAAGGCCGTAAGCCCGAGAGCACGAGAGCACGAGGTTATATATAGATGTAAAATTGACACATTACCTTCCATATTCTTATTCTGACTGCAGAATTGGCCCCGGGGAAGAGGCTTCTGCTGGTCTTGTCGAATTATTGGAGTATATGCCAGTCGACATATCATCTAGTTACACCAGGTGCACCGCTGTTGGAGCCTCGAGCGGACTGACGACTGCCAAGTGCTGGGCTATCAGCTATAGATCCGTGGGTCGAAAATCTTAGTGTACACACCAAGATCTTCTTCCTCGATCTGTCCCAAGAAAACCACTGGTGTTATATCGGCTGCAAACTACAGCCCTCCCCGATCCTGGTGCCCTGCCTCTAAGCAGCTCTCGATCGGCGACCGGCACCCGGGTAGCTGGGCCGTGCCATGGTTATCCACGTCGGTTTGCGCCTTAGAAATGCCTGAAACGAAGCCTTGGATTACTGTATCTTACTTTACATATGACCGATGTGCGGTTCCACCCATCCTGTCGTCGATCTGAGAACTCCCATTTGGGGAATATTTTGTGGCAGTCGGCTCCGGCGCCCGTGCGCGATTCGGAGGCGAGCTGACTGCACAGTGGCGCATTCGAGGACCTCGCAGGGCGCTGAACACATAGTCCCAAGGCCCTCGATAAGGCAATCAAGAAGCAAATTGTAGAGAAAAAAAAACACTGGAGTGATCTCCGATCTATTTCATGTGTACTAATTTGTGGCCGGACTTCGGGGAGAGGGTTGTCCGTCTATCTGGGACCAGCTCGATTATCAGATATCATTCTGATGACTGGACTTACAAAGTGAGCACTACGCCTCAAACTCTTCAGATAATTCCAAGTTTGATAGGACATGACATGATATACTCGCTCTGTTATACTAATCCTTCGATATCATGCATGTCATCTGCACATGTGGTTATAATCTACTCTGGAATGAAGCCCAGAGTGCACCCAGTCTGTGATATACATCCCTCTTTAGTTTTATTAGGAGAATTGATTGCCATTACAGGAACCACACGAGGAGCTGGCTAATACATACTTGAGTTCCAACTTCCAAGGTACTTAGGTAATACTAGTCTATATTTGTAGCTACACGCAGTAATGCTGTACTGACCACATGTGCACGGTTACTCAAGTATATGTTCATATCGCAGTAGACTATACAACCGCAAATATATAAATGCCCTTCCATTTCCACATTGCGCCCATCTGCTATCCTCTCTACCGTCAAGTTTACCACTTTAGGTTTACATAATGCTGTTGCAAGATGGGGGTCCGATAATACCATCACATTGATCCCACCGTGCGGGAGGATCTTCCCGCTGCCGTGCGCAGTCTGCAGCCACAAAAACTGCATCGCCAGCAATGTGTCACATTATACCCAACTTCATCTTCTGGCTAATGCATCCAAGAAAAGCCCAAAATAAGTAACACCTCCCACGCACGACGATTGCGTGTGGGATGATGTTGGTGTTCGGCTTCGAAATAGGATGTCGCCGAGTTCCGGACTTCCCCCCCTGGAAACAGATATTTCGTGGTGTGCGCAAGATGATTACCATCAGCAACCGAACCACAAGAGCGTCCCATAACCAAAATCTAGAACAAGTGCACCCTGCCAACGTCCGATGGACACACACCGCTTCGCGTCAGTAATACTCGAGCCCGAAGCGCGAAGCTGGAGTCATCCTCCCCCAGTTGCCATGGGCGGTTGTAGCTCAAGTGCTAGATAGATGCATAGCCTAGCTCCATTCATCCAGATCTCTGTCCTGTTTCAGATCACAGGTCCTTCTAGACTCGCTCGCGAAAGCATTTCCTGTGCTTTTGGAGTGACAGGTAGTTTTCTCAAAAGGAAGTTTTCCAGGGGGGCCACGCTCGTCCGGACAGACGGAAGATGTGCGTACCTCGGGTAGAAGAACATGAATACAGTACAATGACCGACATGAGGACAAAATCAAGACTGCTTGCGGAGTGATCATGAACATCAGAAGTTGCCCCAGGGGTGAGAATGGGCATGCCCGAAGAGCTTCTAATGTTCCCGCTACATGGGCCAAAGACTCCAAGAAGATCACTGTTGGGCGGCAAAAGTAGAAGCAAGAAGACATCAATTATCATTATTCGTACATCATGTATCGCGGAAAGATTTTGCTGAGTATCTGGCACCCTTGACGACACCGGCGTCATGAGTATCCTCATACTACATGTATCAACCCGCCTTCCAGACAACATTGCCCCCTGTCCATTACTTGTTTCAAGTTGTTTGGGTATCCATCATTAGTCGTTTCCCGTTCCGCCAACATACTCTTCACCACGCATGGCCAAATTGCAGCCATCATATCCCAATCCCTCCGTGCCAGTCATACTTTCTCGTCATACCCAGGAAAGAATATGCAAGCCATACGGAGAACCCCTCCAAGGGCTCAGAGTACTGGCATCGGCGTTGGCACCTTGGCTCAAAAGGGGTCCTTGGGCTCGGGAGTGTGAGTGCTGTTCAGAATCCATCATCTCCATCATCCACCCCGCCCTCCCACCTTCTCGCCGTCAATTTTCGTGACGTGATTCTCTTGACTGGGCTACCTGCGCCGTCACTCATACGCTTGCCAATTGCCTGAGTATGATTGACACTGGCAACCCTCCTCAAGTCGTCCTGGCCCTCGCGTAGGCTCAAACTCTCAAGACGCCGCTGCAGGTTTTCCGGTAGGGCGTTCTCGTTCTGGCTGACATGCCTTGGCCGCATTGCCAATTTTGGGCCATTGTCCCTCTCAGCAAGTGGTACTCTCTTGCTGGGACTGCGTCCCACCAATTCCCTCTTCAGGATCGTCACCTCGCGGCGGAGCCGGGCGTTCTCCTCTTCCAGGTTCTCAATCAGGAGGTTCTCCTTATCCTCGAGCCCGCGATCACCAATGACCTCGGTGGCATCTGCCTGTAGTCCCAGGCCACGCTCAAAGACCTCCATCTTCCGGTCCCAATGCTCCTCACCTCGCTCGAGGGCCATCTGCATCCCGGTCTTCCACCGTGCCAGCTCCACCGCTAGCCGCTGCTCAAATTCAGCCACGCAGTCCTCGCGGATCGCCTGCTCCAGCTCGACCAACTTATCCTCAATCGAGAGCATGTGCGCCTCGGCAGCGACACGAGCCTCATGCTCGCGAGCGAGGGTTCTGCGGAGATCATTCGTCTCCTCAACAAGCCCCGCAATCTCAAGCATAGCATTGCGGTCCTCGGACGATATGGTGCTGGCGGGAGTCACTGTCCGGCGAAGGTTAGGGCCCAAGGGTCCTGCTGTGAAGACGGATGTACGTTGTCGCTGCTGAGAGGAGGTTAGGTTTGGGCTGAAGTATGACTGCTTGTTACCAGAGGTTCTGCAAGTGCTTTGACCTGACGCACGCCCACGCGCCGCACTTTCCTGCAAAATCGCCTCGGTTATCGAGGGAACTCGTGGGACCGTGACTTCTCGAGCCAGGGCACTGTATCGCAGGATTTGGGATGTTGCATTGAAATCGCCATGTGGGTCAGCTGTAACGATCATCACAGCTTTCTGTGGGTTGCGACGGATCGATTGTGACTGTGTCATGGTTGACGGGAACGAGTTCGAAAATAGTAGCTCAGTGAGCTTGCATTGTCGGAAGGGCACAACACTTGGCTGTCCGAAACGTCAGCGATCTTCATACCAAGCAACCGATGCAGCGCCACGTACCTTGCTGCTGCTGCCAACATCGCTCTGCATCTGCAGGCACTGGCCGAGATACATCAAGCTCTCATTGATCTTGCCAGCCTCGGCGAGCGTTGCTCCTGCGGTCCTTGCGTCTCTGGCTCTCTCACTGCCGGCCAAGTCGACGATTGTCAGGGTACTCCCTCCCCAAGGGTACTCGTACCGTTTGCCGCTAGATCTCGGCCGCTTCTTAACTTCTATACTGAAGAAGCCATGGCTGCGCGAGCTGACGCTGTTGGTGCCGGTCCCTGCGACGCGTCGTTCATGCAAGCCAGCCTCAAGGACCATCAAAGCCTGGTCCAGGTCACTGCAAAGGATCTTGCGCAGACCAGCTACCACCTTCCGGTCCGGAGCTAGGTCTGTCGATCTGAAAATCAGTGGGCGTCGACGGTACACCTTCGTAGCAGCGGACTTGGCTGGTGGCGTTAGCAAATCAAAGATTCGATCGTTATAAACCTCGTACATCGATATCAGCACTGCATACTCCGCTGCAGGGTCGGACGGAACGCTGACTGTGCTGATATCTGGAGCCGGTGCTAAGGCGGGAGGTCGGGGCAGAAGCCGGCGCGGTGCCGCTGGGTTTGTGGGCTGGTATTCCTTTCGAGGTGAAGTTTTAGCATATCTCTTTTTCTGGCGCGCCGAAGCAGTAACTCCCATGTAATGCTTGGAAGGAGACTTGACAGGACTCTTGAGATTCGCAGCCCTCATTCGGAGAGCCTGGCGGTTGCCTATCGTGGATTGGATATTGCCATGTGGAAAGGCAGACCCATCATCACGAAACCGCTCTGGAGTGAAGGGAGAGGATGCGGTGTAGTCCTCTTTGCGCACGATGCGCACGCTCTTTGGGCTAGCCAAGCGAGGATCAGACTTCTCGGTCGGCCTATAGAGCTCTGGACGA
The DNA here is from genome assembly GCA_003795295.1 of Cytospora leucostoma. Lineage (NCBI taxonomy): Eukaryota > Fungi > Ascomycota > Sordariomycetes > Diaporthales > Cytosporaceae > Cytospora > Cytospora leucostoma. The sequence continues at coordinate 158,563 of LKEB01000056.1, read as the reverse complement.
AAGACATCGGAACTGGGAGCTTCAGGCTGAACAAATGAATCATGGGGTCGTACAACAAGGGGCGTTTGTGCCTGTGGTGAAGGGCGAGGCGGCTGTTCCGCCGTGTCTCCATAGACCGTGTCGATGAAGATTGAGGCGCTGGATATGTTTGCCTCAGAGCCATCGGAAGCTTTGATGGAAGCTTCCAGGGTGGAATTTGTATCGATGTCGACGATACCCTTCCCAATAGAGCGAAAGAGTACATCGAGTGATAGCTGGGTGAGGCCGCGCTGTGTTCGGGAGCCGAGGATTGTATGCGACTAAGAAGACAGAAAAGGTCAGCAGTCGTTGGTCCAAATCGTCCAGAAAGTAACACCTAGCTCTGGACAATATCTTTTATCAAGTGTTCACGTTACCTTGCCAGAACCAGTCACCCCCAAGGTTGCCAACAGCGCATCGGTACCGTCTCCGCCATGTGGCGCCAAAACACCCTCGATGAGAGGCACGAGATTAGTACAATGGAAGACGTCAAGCTGCGTAGCACCCTCTTCAAAGACCTGGGTGAAGGCGAACTTCTCTACTGCGCGCCGTCGGTCATTGGGAGGGGTCAAGACAATATGTGTGGGTGCTGTTGACTGAGAATCGGACGCAGGAGGTTCGACAGTGATGAAGCGTTCCGCTGCTGCAGCGCCGGCCTGGGGTGGTCGTAGACGAAGATAGACCTGGAAGAGGTTATGGTTCTGGTTGTGGTCGTGGTAGTGGGGCCTCTGGACCGCAGAGGACCCTACTGATGCGGTATCCATCGTGTCTGATTCAGTGTTGTCGGGTTGGTCGACTGACAAAGTGTGGAACCGAAGTGGAGGAGGAGAGTGGATGCCCAGGTGAGTGGGTGGGTTCTGAATCGTACACGGCGCACGCTGTTACGCTGTTACGCTTTTACGAAGCAACGAGAGTCGTCAAAAGTCGCCTATCTACCATCAGCTAGGTACCAGATAGTATACCAGACGGGATACCAGATGGGTAAACAACAACTTGATGTCGTGTGCGAATCTTGCATCTTTTGTAGAAAGCGCAATTTTGATGATTTGTACGGCCGTGTTCGTTGACTGGGTGCTGGGTGCGTGCGTTGATCGGGACCGAAGACTGTAAATAGGTACTTAGTACCAATCCCATGTGCATTCATTCCTTCACCCACTCACTTACTCTGTCACTCAGTCACTCACCCGCTCTTCCACCCCCTCGAAACTTCCCGCGTGGTGCAAAGAAAACAAACCCTGTGATCGGCTGGGCAACCGCCGATCCCCTGATCCTAGCGTCGTGGGAGACCGATAACGATAAGCTTAAAAATGGATCCTTGCAGCGCATCACATGCAATCAATTAATGATGGAAGCCACAGGCCCCGTCCAACATCCAGCATCTACCTAGGTAGCCAGTAGCCTGCAGCAAGTAGCCTAGGAAAATCAAAACGGAAAGCCAGTGAGTTGTAGTTGGCTTGTGCTAAGCCTGCAACTGAACATAAAGGTTGGCATTGCCGGTGACCCTTGTCACCCACCACCTAGGGATTACCTGGTACGTCCCTGATCCCTGAGGTACTCAACGTAGAATCCAGTATGGGAAGCACTCCCAGGGCCCACGGGTAGAAGGGTCCAACTACTCAAGGAACTATCTCGGGACATACAATTTTACTCGGAAAAAAAGCTATAAAAAGAATAAGAATCAAATTGAAAAATAAACACGATGTAGTTTCCAACGTGCAAAATCCCGAAAGGGAACAGCACGCTGAAGACCACAGAGACGGGTGGTCATACCCGGGTATGCACTTTACGATGTCCCGGAGTTGCTGTTGCAAGGTCGGTCGTAAGGTATTGAACCACCACAAGGCAGGGCAGACTGCCGCGGCATTCGGCCCACCTCACATCCCGAGGTCAAGTACAAATCTGTAGTCAATCGTTGTGATGCGTCCGTTGGGATGGTGATATTGAGTACCTGCCCCAAATGAATAAGCAAATATTGCTCGATGCTGTTCTACACAGTTAGCTTGAGGTAGCGAAAGTGACAAGCACCAGAACTTTTCCTCAAGAAGCACCGTTTCGGCAAGTAGCCGGGACTAAAGGAAATTTCTACGGCCAATGGCACGATTTCCCCATTCGAGTCATGAGATCTGGAGGCTTGGATCCTCCCTCTCTTTAGAGTCCGAGGAATCCTTTTTTCTTCTCTTTTTTCAAAGGCCTCTTGGAAGAAGGAAGTGTTGGGGACCACGGAATGCCTCGCTACTATCCCCATCGCCGTGTAAAAGACCCAAGGGAAGGATCAGCGTTGGAATCCCCCTGCCGAGTTGCCAGATGCCAGTGCTGTCAGGGTTGCTGCCCCCGGATCTCTACTACAGTACATAGCTACAGACGACACTGGCGGCCAGATCCAGCGCGAAGCCAAATCAACTAATATGCAATACCTAACAAGGTGAAGGTAAAGCCTCAAGGGTAATCTCGCTTGATGCTCGCCAAACTGCATTCTGGCGAGTAGCCTGAGAACAATACCCGAACCTCGCAAGGCGTACTCCGGACTGTGTTCTCCCTCCCTTCGGCTGGACCCACAAGGAAGTATGGGGAATATGGGAAAAGAGGAGTTTGAGCCGAGGATTGATGCGTGTCATTGTTCCAGGTCCAGAAGGCGATGAATTGTGGGTCACGGTACAAGTGGCTGAGTGAGTTTGAAGGTTTGGAGTGAGCCGTGGTCGCCGACGACATACACGTACATACCTAGCAAGCAGGCCGTCCTACCGTGCTTGCCTATCACTGCAAGTGATACATCAAGGTGAAGTAAAGATTAATGTGAGACACTACCCAGATGGCGGATCTGAAGTAGCGACGTAGCAACCCATACCACAGTACAACAGGCTGAGAGCAGGATGAGGTCGCAGTGTTTGCTGCTTCAGATTTCTCCGGCGGGAGGGCAGAAGCAACCACCCACCCTATCTGGTGGTCGAAATGGCGGTGACGGTGTCAATAACATCTTCTCGATTGGCCGGACGAACACCTCCTTGATGCCTGCAGCAGCTCGAAGCGGCACTGCGCATGCGAAACGCAAATGCCAGACGTGGCTGCATGTGCAGGCCCAATTGTCGGGTGTCGTTCCTCTCGATAGTCTCTCAGCACTGTACGAATTAGCCACTCGGCACGCGGTAGAGTCATCGGCGAGTTCTCTGAGTCGTCATTAGGAAGTCGAGCAGTCGGAGCTGATGAGGAATTGGATGGTGGATCTGGGTGCTGGTTGGATACCTAGCTAGGTAGATGTAGTAGCTATTCCAGGGTAAACTTCAAGGTGCATTAGCTGGGTCACAGTTACTAATGAGCCTTAGTAACTGCTATGTACTGATCGTTGGTGATGATAATAATGATGCAGAATGATGAATGGGATCGACGCGGTACGAGCAAACGAGAGAAAACGGAGGATTGGCACCATTTGCCCGTTCGAGAATTGAAGGGGAGGGCAGAGGCAGGCACGGTAGTGATACAAGGATCTTCCATCTTGGAAGCTCGGGGCGGGCAGTCGGGGGGTGGCACTTGGGCTAGGGGGGGGTCCCTGCCTCATCTTGGACCCTCTCACGGTCGCCTCGTCCCAGATTGACCACTCACAACTCGCGGAGCTGACCCACTCAAAAAGTTTCATGGACCTTTACAGAGATACGTACCCTCTCTGCGTACTTGCTGCGGTAGTTACTTCAAATTTTTGGACCCCTCCTCCCTGGCCTGTCCTAACTTACCCTCTCCTACTCTTTTCCTTCCCCCCCCCCCAGATCCAAACCAGACCAACGTCAATCCAGCTCAGACAACGAAGTCGCAATACCAACATCTTCAGAACACTCAAATATACCTGATCAAAAGCTTCGCCGAACTCTCCCTTGTCAAGATGTCTTCGGTTGTCGCTGTGCTGTAAACGCCCACTACGGGGCACGGCCGGGATAACACTCGTGTCGCTGCCTCGTAGTCCCGCAGCATCCAACGATCAGTCCGAGCCTTTCGACGAAGTTTATCCAGACCTTGTAGCCTGTCCAGAGCCACCTCGTTGCGTGCTACTCTGTTTATCATCACGACCGCCAGAAGGTCTGTCTTTGCAAATCACTACCATACGAGTCGCCCTCCCCTGCTGGGACTGCAAGCGATTCAACACACTGCGACCGACCTCTACTTCGTTCGCCCTTCCCTTCGACCCGATTTTGATTATCCTTGACGGATCTACCATCCAGTATACCTTCTCCGGCTCGATTCGACGCCCCTCGAGCCCCGAGCAACTCCTTTGCGCAGCAAACCGAAGCTCCCCACGTACGAAGCTGGAGTAGAGGAGAGTACGAAAACTAGTAATTTCACCCAAATTATCAATATCAAGTATGCCGCCTCGCAAGATCATACTCAAAGTGGGCCCTTCCCGGGTGCCTAGAGGCGGCAAGTCTATCAAAGGCCCAAAGAAGGGCATCACGAATGCGCCCAAGGTTACCAAGAAACGCCGTGCATCTTCCTCCTCGCTATCTTCTACCTCAAGTCTCGACCTCTCCGACGAGGATGGTTACTCGGGCGTCGAGGACGTCAGTGACTCCGACGACGAAGACGATGAACATGTATTCGCGGCCGAGGAGGAGCACATCATCACCAACGAGTTGCACCGCAAGCAACCTGATACTACAAGCTCCCCTCGGCCAAGTTCCTCTGACCACGACAACAACGACGATGAAGGAAATGCAGATGATGCAGATGATGACGACTCAGATGACGAGAACGAGAACGATAACGATCAAATTCTCGAGTCGATGGACGAGGATGTTGACGAGACCGGCAGTGTCAGCTGGAATGGGTTCACGTCTGAGAATGACGAGCCCGTCCCAGCTGAAATAGACATTGCCGAGCAGGTTGGTACCACTCCTGTTGAGCGTCATGTCCGCTTCGCGGGCGTCCCCGACTCAGAGTCGGACTCTGACGAGACCGAGGAGGATGTCGATGACTTCTTCCCGGACATTTTCATTGCTCAGGACTCGCTTGATTCCAACTTCCGACGTGAGATCGAGCAAGATGAGGACGATGACTCGTCGGTATCGGCCACGTACTGGGATTATACCGGGGCCGGTGGCGTAGAAGAGGACTCAGAAGATGACCGCTACGGGATCGAAGACGTTCCTAACATTTTCGGCGGTAATAACATGAATGCGATGATCGAGCCCGGTCAATCTGTGATTCCAGATATTCCTGAGCCTGAATCTGAAAAGGAACCAGACGGCTATGAGTGTGAGTTGCGCTGACGATCTGCTGTATTTGCTGTACTAATGACCCTATGTCGTTAGCTGATGGCGAGACCACGGAGGAGGATGAACCCGAACTGGTCCCACGCAAGAAACTGATGCCTATTCGTCGTGGCGCATCCGGCGCGCCATCCGAATCAGACAAATCTGCGGGTGGCATGACCCACAATGGTCGCTTGAACACAAGCTCCAAGAAGAAGCCTATCTTGGTCCTCAACCCCGTAACTCGGAAGATGATGATCATCACCCCACAAAGGAAGCAGCGGCGGTTCGACGTCGTTCTTGACCCGGAGCAATTCCAAACCGACTATTTCTCGCTACCAACCACTACTCAAACATCCCCCATCATCGGCAATCCCGGTGCACTTATGATGAGCGCCATGTCTTCCGCCAACTTTTTCGCCGGGGGTGCCATGGATTTCCAGACAGTTGGGCCCGCAGAGGCTTTCTTCCCCGCAGCGTCTGACCCTTTTGTGGAGTTTGTGGGAGGTGAAAGTGAGGACTCGTTTTTGGAAGAAGCAGATGACGAAGACTTCGTAGAGAAGAATCTGAATATCGAAGACTTCCTCGATTTTGGTGAGGAAGAGTCTGATGCCGATGGCCAGGCTACCGAACATGATGATGGCACCACCACCGACGTAACACCTTCCCGCCGTGGATCTACCGCTCCTAGTGCCACCAGCGATTCCAACGCAGACGTTCATCCTCTACTGAGCCACTTCGCCAACAATGCCGACGCCGTTGGTGCCTTCCGCCGGAACCAGGTCAATCAGCAACTCATCCTCAACGGCCAGGCCACGCAGGAATCTCTCGCCTTCGCCAATCCCCTCTACCATGGAACCCTGCGTGGCATCAAACACGGCAGCCTCGGCGGGGCCGCCACACCTCTTACGCCGGAGCGACGCCACAAGAAAGCAAACGCCAAGAGCCCATCAGATACAAACAACAAGCGCAAGCCGTCGAACCTGGCGATCGAGAGCGGTCAAGTCCAGAAGAGACAACGAAGCATCTCGGATGTCAAGGCGATGCACCTATAGATGTGTTGCCCCACTAGGACCAATGTCTACAAGACTCACCAAATACGCTCATGGACGGCGTGACCGCGGCGGTTCACTTTCGAATATCTGAAGGGCCTCGCTGGTCACCCCTGGCCTGAATCTTCTTTTCCGTCATGATAACGAACCTTTTTGATGATTTTTCTCCATTTCCTCGCGTTCTCTTGAAAAGACGAAATCGGGCGCTCTGTCTCGACTTCTTGCAATTTACCGAGCTAAGTACTTGCTCCACGCTGTCTTGCGTATGGTTGCACATTTATACCTCGGCCATTCTATCTACCCATAACTGGCCACGCTGTTTTCTTGCCTCCTCATCATGCATTCAATCTTGTTCTCATTTCTACCGCAAACGCACAGAACGTTCGGGAACGGCTAGATAAAAGGAAAGTCTCAGCGGATAGACGTATGTGGGTTCGGTGTCTGCTGTGCCGGATCTCTACTGGTGGTTTGTAGACTGGAAAAGTGTTTTACAAGCTGGCTGGTATGTAAAAGGGTGAACAAAAGCTTTGAAAGGTCCTAAGACGATGGATGTCTGATAGGCAATGACAACGCGTTGAATGAAGAATATGACGTCCACTATGCTGTGCTATCTGTGAGGGCCAAGATGTCTGCAGTACATGTCTACAAGATTGTGAGATCACATCTCCTTCGAACTTTGAACATGATGCTCCCGTCGGCTTGAGCAAAAACATCTGTGACATACATGTAATCGCTTCACCTGTGGGCACATTCGGAGGCATGATAGCTGCTTATGCCTCCCATAGTTCAAGGTCGTTACCTTTCTATACCCCATCCTGTTTGGTTCCCGCCGTTTTCAGTCAGTCTAGGAGTGGTTGTTCCTGTTCCTGCCTTTCTATATACCATACCTGTGTAGTCCCCGCCATTTCCAGTCAGCCCAAGACTGGTCAATCCGGTGCCTGACAGCGGCGCATATTGTATGACACAGTGACTTACCGGACCTGGTAATCTAAAGCATACCTTGAATTATTCCCTGTACCAGAGGTTGAGACCCGGCAAATAACCCCTATCCCGAAGTTCGCCACGAGAGCTTGTCATCACGATATCCGCGACTGTGAAGATTCAATTATTGTTGCTGCCTATTTCTTGTGCCGACCAAATACAAAAGGCCGAGCATAACGGAGTTCTTTCCTCATCAACGCGAACTACATAAGAAAACGAGCAAAGCCTCTGGCTCGCCCTTCGCGTTCTACTTGCTAGCCTTTCCACCCTTTGCGCGTAAGAGGTAGGGTCAAGCGTCGGCCTCCAAGCATGTAAATGCAGCCGCATGAAGTGTTACATCAAGAAAATCATATGACCAAGTCTAGAGGCAGTTTGCCTATCATCGTACACCAAGGACATTTGTCGAGGCATTATGCTACCGAGAGCTCTCCATCCTCCCAGAGACCTTTACAAACCGCGATCTTGCCCATATCGACCTGAATCCTCCTATATCCGCTCGGTCTATCTCGACTGATCGATCTGCCCGCACCTTCCTTTGCAGCATATCGCAGGCCACGAAATTGGTTGCCACAACTATCTAGTTACGGTACAGACGCTCCCGTGGTCGACACTCTGACACATCCCCCCTGAAACTCTAATCACCAGAAACAAAGCACATAACGCAGTATTAGAAACGATTCTGCTTTGCACCTCTAAATACGAACCTTTGCTCTTCCCTTGGGTACCAGGCTAGATTCTACCGGTATCCATTGGCGTTGATGCTCTATTGCATGTGGAATGCTTGAGGAACACTCTCCTCCAGCACTGGACTGCGAAGCATCTGAGCTCAACGAACATCGCATATGTAAGTCCTGCTTTTTCTTGTGAAAGCTACTCGAATCACTGTCGGCAACCGCTGATCAGGTTCCGTTTCCTCAGCCTACCCGGCCTTGCAAGTTATTGGGTCTGCAGTCTGTCACTAAGGCCGTTTACCGTGCCTCACACCGAGATTGGTTCGGAGTTTGATCTTGGGGAATGCTTGATCGCCCATCATCGCATCAGGAGTCGTCGACTACGTAGATGCTATACCTGTTGCGGATATAATCACTTATCGACCTATCGATGAACTGATCGAAGCGAAAGACCGCCTCCTTTCGACGTCTATCAGCCTTGGGATTCAATATCCCGGACACTACAGAGTATTTAGCAACACTTGATCACAACTCCGCCGAAACTCACAATCTCAGAATTTCAGAGGGAGATGCGAGGACTGTTAACATAAGCAACCTTTCGGAACCATTTGCAAACTGAATCTTCGTGGATTCGCATGTCATTACTTATAACTGAGTGGACGGACTCTAAGGAAGAAGCGTCTATGGCCCCAGAGATCCACGGCAGAAATTGATTCTCAACTCTTCCTCAGCAGTAAGCAAGTAGGGTAACGCTTTACCTCTGCTCATCAAGTCGAGAAGGGACTCTCCAAGCAGAAACCAACCTCTGGACCATAGAAATTCGCTAGGATTTCCTGGCGAAAATCTAAACTGGTCGCGCTCTCTGTGTCTGCTAGACAAGACTAGCTTTGAAGATATAAGGAGGGCTTTCAGCAATCCCATGATTTGGACCAACTGATCCCAAACTCAGCTCTCGCTTGCAGAAGCTCGCCCTCGGGAAAGAGCCATATTCACCACCAGCCTTCCTTCGCTGCCCCAGGGTGCTCACCTCTCACAGCACTTCACAGAGAGTCACTCGCATCAACTCTGGCTCCTCAAGGCATAAATCCTCTGCCTGACAATATACACCAGCCAACTCCTGAGGAGGTTGAGAAGGTCATACTTGTTATTTGTCTAGGCAGATCAGCTATCCTTCAGTGCTCAGTTGATCCTCAAGCTAGGCTTGAAACTTGAAGGGAGCCCTTTGGGATCGGCAACCAATAATCCAGCCTTTTACTTGATCAGCAACAACACATCACATATATCATTTCAGCTCAGTGGATCAAGTTTCAAAGCCATAGAAGAGGAATTACAGGACACACCGAGGACTCACCAAGATAGGATAGTTAGGCTTCCTAGCTATCTTAACCCAGAAGTCACAGAAGGTGTACGGCTATTGCAAGTGAGCCCTTGCCAGCCTTCCCAGCAGTGTCCTGAGAGATAATCTTCGTCCCAAATCTTCGTCCGAAGTCTTTGCTCAGCTTCGCTCAGCTTCGCACAAAACGTCTTGCGCTATTACCAAATTCGAAAAGCCCCCAGAAAGTCAAAAGACAACTTCACCCACGCTTCCCTAGGCCACTCTAAATCTTGTCAGCTTCGACCAAACCTTCTCCTGCCAACGCGACCTCTAATCACGGCGTCACTTCAGCACTCTTCACTTGGCTATCGATCCTTGTGCTATCTTCATTGAGACAAGTCTTCATACTCTTTGTTCGACTGACCAGAGCAGCTCACAATGTCGGCCTACATCTATGTGTCCTTCGGCGAGCGCACCGTCATGATGGCCAAGCCTGCAACCTACCAGGATCTCAAGCGCGACATTCGCACCCATTTCCCTATGCTTGGTTCTGTCTCCAGCATGGTCATTCTGTGGAAGGACAACGGAAACACGACCGGCCACTGGATCGAGGTCGTTGACAGCGCCTACAGCGTGATCCCCAGCGGCGGCGAGCTCTTTGTCAATGTAGCTGAGCCCATTACCAAGAGATACATTTTCACGTTGCCTGATGGGCGGAATTCTAACGTTGGGCCTCTTAAACAGGTGCCACATGGAGGTGGCTCGTCCATCCGCAACAACCAAACCGGCCAGCAGGTGAGCATCAATAACAAGCCCAAGACTTCCAAGCACAGCTACCCAGGCTCGGAATCCTCCTTCAGATTTGACCGATCGGTCGGTGCAGCTTGTGCCAGCGGCTGGGCTGTTGCCTCCGAGCGGTTCCGCCGCTCGGCCAAGCTCATCCCGAATCTGGAGGACTGTAAGGAGGCTGTTGGTCTGGAAGTGGGAGAGTCGGACTGCTATCCTGATGAAGACGGCAAGAGTGCTGACAATATGTCGGGACACGTCCAGCACCAGCATTACGACGCCTGCAGCCGCGCCTGCACTCACGAATGCGACTGTGAGCTGTGCCTCCAGGAGCGGGGCGACACCACTGTCCACAATACCGACAGCGCTCCTGGCCACGCCGCTGGTCAGCACGGAGAGGCCACTGCCTACAACACTCCTGGTAAGAGCTTCCGTTATGAACACCATGATAGTTACTGGGGGCCTTCGCCTGACCACGTTCGGCCCTCTGGACACGCTACTTCTCCTACACCTGACCTAGAGCCATACGAGCAGTCACCGCGTGGGTGGGCCGATCTTCTCACTCCTCACCCCATTTCTGCTTGGGGCCCAGGCGACAGTACGCCACAGCGGGATATGGGCTCAAGCTCTCCTCGTCCTGACTACATCTTGGAATCTCCACGTGGTAGCCCAGGCTGGCCTTACCCTTGGAGATCGAGAGCCGGTGGCGGAGGATTGAGTGGTGCACATGGGAAGGAGGATTATGCTGACACGCAATACGCACAAACAGCCGCACCCTTGAACAACGACGATGTCCAGAGTGCCTCAACTACCGTCCCGACCTCGAACAATGTCCAGGACTCGGAGCACACTGATCGCTACATGGCTTGCTACCGCGACGCCATGAACGCCAACCTTGTCGAGGACGCAGACCAGACTGAGTTGACCATGGCTGATCGCCGCCTTCTCCAGGTTAGTCACGATGTCCGCCGTCACACCCGTGACTACGAAGTTATGGATTGGAGCCCTCCCAGCCGCAGACCCTTGGGCTGTCGTCGGCCCAAGCAGCAGCAGGCTCAGGCAGATTCCCATCGTTCCCCCCGATATGACCACCCTCCTCCTCCTCCTCCTCCTCCTCCTCGGGGTCCCTCCACGCGCACAAACCCTGCCAGGGTCAGCACCGGCTCCCCGATCGCCAGGACCCGGCGGTCTCATCTACCGCACTGGACCACGAAGGAGCAGAAGAGAGACAAGCGGGCTAACGCCGTGGAACAGCAGGCACAGAACCAGGATCTCCTTGACGTGATTGGCATGTACCATCCAGCCGCCCAAGCCCGACTTGATTTCCTGAACAATCGCGGCCTCGCCCAGCGTCTGCACGACGGTGGAGCCGGCTTGAATGATGGCGACAGCGCTGAGGGCCCTGATCATGAGAACGTCAACGGCGACGGCAATGGCGAGGACCACTGGTATGCATCACCCCAGGCTGCCTCCAAGAGATTTAGCCGTCGAGGAGGAGGAGGCCACAGGAGCGGCGGAGGTGCGATGTACAGCGTGAAGGGCACTACTAACACTTCTCGCCAGATGGAACACTATGGATGGAGACTTGACAAGCAAGGCCGGGATGGATCACACAGGCCTGAAGAGTGGTAGACTGCATATGTGGACTCCCGTCGGGATCCTGGATGTGTTGCGGTTCTTGCGTTGTTCTTGGGTTTCCAGTGGTGGTGGACTTGACAGTCCTTCGGTGGTGGTTGGTTTTTCAGTAACGTTGTGATCAAGGGGAAGCTGAGCGATGGCTATGATGCCTAGACTTTGCTGCTTATTGTGGCTGTCTATTGGTAAGTAGACTCCAGATGTCTCCTCATTGTCGTCAAGATCTTGGACATCTGTACTAACATCATTGTTCTTGAAGAGCAGCCGCACCTCATGCCTGGTCCCGATTGAGACTTCCCAAGGTTACCGGCTTTGGCCTTGCTCGACCTACCTCCGGCTAATACCTCAGTCTTTGTGAAGACAATAATACCTTTGAGGATTGTTGGATGGTGAAGAAAGCAAAACAACTCTGAGATGATGCATTTTGGGAGTCTCCGGACATAATATGAGCTACGACGCAGCACCCCGTTATTAATTACGGGATTGCTACGGGTCCGGGATTCGATGACATGAAACAGATACTCAGATAGCCATCACAACATGGTTTCATTGATTCTTAAGATACTGTTCGAGTAAACACGCCTGAGTCCGGAGTGGCAGGTGATGAGCTGATGGTATGTTAGCATGCCTCCGTCTTCCGTCGATCCAATGGATCTTGACATAGCAACGCCAAACGCCCCGGACCGGCTGAGCACTCATAAGGCCTAGAAGAGGTGGAAGAGATGCCGAAGCTTGTTTAAATGGCAAACAACCTCGGCTATCACATCACATACGGCCCCAATCCATATTATCAAGCCACCGCATGAAGTCACCATCCTGTCCCAGACCCAAGGGGGTCTCAACTCCGATCCCGGAATCCATCATCCCCATTCCGTAGCCAAGGTCCGGGCCTCCCATGATTGTACCGTTCACCGCCCCAAGATTGTATTGAGGAGCATCCATCTCCAACTGCGTAGGCAGCACCTGATCATGCGGTGTCAGCAACTCCTCCGAGTGATGATTACACCCTCTGTCGCCGTCCTGTCTCGCCCTGACAGGCTCAGGGCTCAAGATCCGATCCAGGATCTTCGTGATCACCCTCTGCCCCTGCTCACAGATACTATACCACCCATCACCGGGATCCACAGCGCCCAGCCACGCCGCGAAGATCGCCAGGTCCTGTATGGTCTGACTCCGCGGGAGGAGCGGGTTCTCCGGGTACGAGGGCAGCATCTCCTGCTTCAGCAGTTCCACGGCGAGGATGCCCGCGCTCCTCACCCCGTGCGTGCACATGAGGTAGGTAAAGCTGGTATAGAACACGGCCGCGATGTCGTGGCGCCGCGTGAACTGCAGTATCTGGGCGAAGGTGGCCCTGGCTATCGCGATCAGCTTCTCCGGGGTGGCGCCCGTCTTGCGTATCAGCACGCGCTGCAGGAGCAGCTCGTTCGCGCGCCTCCCGTTGCATATCGACACGATGTACAGGGCGTCGAGGGGCTTGAGCTGCTTCCAGTCTGCCAGGTCCAGCGGCTCCACGAAGGGCTTGGCCATGAAGGGCGGCAGCGACAGCCAGTCTGTATCCTGCTCCTCCTGGATGACCTTGGCCCGGGCGAGGACCTCGTCCCGGGTGTAGTATCGCAGTGCTAGGTCTAGGACGTCTTCGCGGCGCATGGCGCAACGGGCGTAGAAGCGGCACCATCCTGCACGCTGGTAGATACCGGATGTGTTGAAGCCGTTCTTGTCTAAGGAAGCCAGGGTGGCTTCTAATACTGGACCGGTTTGTAATCTGCCATCAAGTCGATCCGTGTTAGCAACTGGCACAGGGAAGTGTTTCGCTGTCGGGTAAGCCCAAGAGGAATATGGGGGACCGTCGAGTTGACTTTGCTTACAATTGCGCCTCCGTCAGGTCAAGTGGCGGATCAAGATTGCAGTATCGGTATAACAGACGCGGCGGGCGGCCCAGGAATGAGGCGATGCTGATGTCCTGGAAGTAGGCGCAGATAAAGCAACGTTTGCGCAGCTCGGCGAGGAAGAATGGCACATTCTGGTCGGGCTTGCTACCTTGATGAAGACCCATGGCAACAACGGCGTTGTGGGCCTCGCCAGTTGCCCTATAGGTAGAGTAATCTCGATCCCCCTTGACTGCAGAGACGAGGCCCGAATCTTCGATCAGCAGCCAGATGAACATATCGTCCAGGTGGTCGCAATGTCTACAGAAGCTGAGGCAGTCCTCTGATATCTTCTTCGTCACACGCAGCACACTCGACCGGCTGACCTTGTTCTCGATGAACAGCGGGTTCGACGGAGGGGTTTCGATGACGCAAATTCCGATATTGACGGCGATGAGCCCAAGTGTCTCCCAGCGGAGGTTCTGGCCAGTTGCTAGGCGCGCAAATTCTAGAGCGTTTGTCTGGCCGTTGAACACCATAGGAGTCACGGTGTTGTGCCAGATCTTCTCGCTTAGCTTCCGGATCTTGTCCGGATCTTGGCTCGCGAGGACGTCGCCATGGTGGGACCAGAGCGCCTGAACCCATTCCTGCATGAAAGACCCTGGGACTACCCCTAAAGCCATTTGACCGAAGTCGTACCAGCGCGCGATGAGTCGGTGGATCAGGGACCGTTCCTTGAAGAAGGAGAGGACCTTGCATCCCCGGTGAATCCGGTCTTCGGTGACAAGGATCTCCGGCTGCTGGGGATACATGGTCGCCTCGAGGTCAGTCGGCACGGGCTCGAGGATCCCCATCCCCTCATACAATATGTTGGAATGAGAAGTTGGACCAAGGAACCCAGTGTTCCGGCGTACTTTCGACGATCGCTGGCAGTCTATCGGGGGTGCCGAAGCTGCTCGGGCGACGGGCGAGCATTCGGCAGACCCAGGAGTTGGTGTAGTAATGGACACGGCATTGGAAGAAACAGGAGTGCTCGCTATAGGAGGAAGAGCCGGTGATGGCGAGTATTTATCGATAGATTGGATCGCAGGCTGTGGACTGCACTGAGAAGCCGATGATGACGGGCTCCGTAAATGACTTTTCCGAGCTCGTTGCTGTTAGGATAGTCAGAAAATCATTGCACCAAGGGGGCATTACTAGTGGTAGCTCTATGATATTGACCAGCAAGAGAACAACTGTATACTTGTATGAAATGCCTGTGAAGAGGGAGGCGGGCAGCTGACCTGAGTGAGTGGATTTGGATGGTAGAAACACAGTCCACTTTGCTTCCTTTTGACGCACCGCCCACAAAATGGAACAACATCTACTCGAAATTCAGTGATCATTACTGTTGTATAGGTCCCCAGAGTCTAATTCTGGTACTCCATGTACTTACTCCTACTCGGGGGGCCTGGTAGAGCCCCATAGGCGCAGGCTTCGCCCGGCCGGCGAGTGGGAGCCGTGGACACTGACGGGCAGACGCGGGAGGGAACTCACGATCACACTTCAGCTTGCTCTTTCGGCATGGCTCACAAGACTGAAGCTTTCCATTGCGTCGATACTTCTCGGTTCTCGTCGGGCTGGGGATAGGAGGGACGCTCTGAACGCCGGCACGGCTATTCCGAGACATCGCGGAGACCGATATGTGGTACCCCACGGAGGCTTCAGCAGGCCTTGGCGACGGGTCGAAAGGATATTATGGCAGATTGCTGAATGTAACCGCAGGTTCGTCATGGAATGGCGGCCCTCGGCACTCGTATCTGCGCAAATGAATAGAAAGCTGTCTTACGGACGGTTTGAGAGAGTGAGGTCGGGGTGAACTGGATAGTCGTCTACGGAGTGAAGTGGATCATTTTCAATGAGAACGGGATTCAGAGCTCGGAGCTCGGAGTTCGCAGGGCGGAGGCGCGCAGGGCGAGGATGTCACACGAACCAATGAGAACTCCAGATGCCGCGTGTCAGTCTAGCCACTCTCGATGTTAGCCATGGGCGTGGATGGCATGGAAGATGGGGGCATATTGTAAGACGGATGAATCATACCGAAGAACAGTAGGTGAAATATCCAATCACTACCCTAGGGTAAGCATACTTCCCATCGGCCTGGACACCAACGAGTGAGCAGTCTTCGCAGAGTTTTTGATGCAGGTAATACCGAGCTCAGGCAGGGATGACGAAGCCGAATAAGCCACAGCCACACTTACAACATATGCACTTGTAGGCAACAATATTTCGAGACTCCGTGAGTCAGGCATGTGAGAACCTGACATGACCTGTAGAGTATATAGTCCTATATGGAACCTCAATCAACAACAGCACAGCCGTAACAATACCTCACTTCTCCATTCCAGCGTTTCAGTCAACTTCGCCCAGTGCTCCCAAGGCGTGAACATCGAGATATAAGCCTCTCATCCACAACCCTCATCCACACAAGATACCCGACCCGGACTCTACCCAATTTTCTCTGATACAGTCAGGCTTCCGGCCAAACTCAAGATGACATCCAAGCTCAAGTCCATCTTCTCCAAGGGCTCAAAGCCCAGACCCGACTCTGATCCAAAGCCGAGCTACACCAAGCTGGAAAGCAGTTCCGACTCGCTCTACTCCATTCAGACCACTCAGACCACTCAGACCACTCAGACCACAGATGTTTCCGAAGAAAAGAGGAAGGCTTGGGAGGCCAAGAGGATCAAAGCAGCTGAAGACTATCTGTACAAAAACGGTTACGTGAGTTGTGTGCCATGTGGTGGCTATATCGACAAGATCGTGCTTGCTAACGAGCTATCAACAGGGTATGATCTTCCCACCGATCCGAGTCTAAATCGACATTGCCACTGCAATATGACGAAACACAACTCTTCTTGGTCTTGATGGTATATGGCCAAGGCAATGGGAATGAATGGTGGGAAACATTAGCAAGGAGTTGGGTTGCACTCGGGCCTCAATTTGTCGACGGCATAAGATTTGGGAAGGACTCTCGAGTCCTGGCGTTATCAGGCGTTTTAGTTGTTTGCTCGCCGGGTGAATCTGGGCACAGGAAATTGCTACTTGGGGGCTACATGACCAATTTGAACTGCGTATATCAGTTCGGTACAATGTTACCTTCAGAAAACGGTGGTCACTGGTTGTCCCGTGCCGTGATCTGCCCAGTCCGCGTACTTTGACATCGGGACCAGCTTGATACCTACTTATACTTAGTATGTATTCGGCTTCAAGTCAGAGACGTCAATGTTGTCTGCATACATCTAACCAAATAACTCCACTTGGTGTCCTGAACGCAAAGTTTTGATCATCCAGCGGAGCCCGAAGGGCCTCGAACAGCGAAGCAATGAGAGGGCCTGAGGGCGGAGCGTTCTTTATAGTACCTAGGTACTGAGACGTCCAAGAGTTTCTCGAACGTGGATTGGTCAGAGACAACGCTACGTTCCTTAATTGGTCAGTTAGACCCTTATCTTAACAAATCCGCCAATATAACTATGCCTGTGCGAGTTCAATCCGCTAAAAGCGCCGCAGCCATCGGGGGGGGTCTCCCCCTGGGATAATAACTTATAGAACTCGAAAAATCCGACCCTAAATTCCGTACCTGCGCACCTACCCACGTACCTGCCTACGTATGTAGGCAAGTAAGTAGGGAGGTAAGTAGGTAGGTGAGTAGGTAGGTGAGTAGGTAGGTGAGTAGGTAGGTGAGTAGGTAGGTGAGTAGGTAGGTGAGTAGGTAGGCGGAAGAACGCTCTGCCTATATGGGCTCCGCTGAATCTTTGACCACCTGCCTCGCGAGATATATACTACCTACTGGTAGGTAACCTATCGGCCCCTAGGGTACCGACTTGAATCGGGTGGTCACTTCTATTTTATTGAGCCGGATATAATGCAACGTATGATGCCAATGTTCCGTCCGGAGTAAAGATAACGGTTGGGAGCTATAAGAAGTAACTTGGCTAGTCTATTGCCCAGGTAGACACTGGTACACGAGATGATCCCCAGACGAAAGGCTGAAAGAAGAAGACTTCTCGGCCGCGTTGAGTTCCTACGGCCGCGGTATTCCACCGCCGCACCGCCTCAGCACCCGGGACCTACTGGTCGACTCTCGCCAATCATATACATACCCTGGACCTACCAAGAACCTACATGCTAAATGCCTACTCAAGTAAGTACTCAAGTAGGTACCTGCCTGGATAGTAGACCACTCTAATGTCCAAGTCTCTACGCACCTCAGCTGTCAGGATGCCGATTATTTGACTTTGTCAAAACATCTACAAGAAACTTCGACAGGCTTGGACCAAGTTACCTCGGTACTTTAACCTTCAACTGCCTGTAAACTCTCAAGCCACCTCTTTCCTCTCCAATGGCCATCGCCCTCTGAAACCCTCATCTCAGCTGACGAGCAGTCACAGAGCCCTCCTGCAATTAAGGTAAGCGTACACAACATTACGTTTGCCTGGCTCTCGACTAGTCCAATTTCTGATCCAACATTGGAAGGAATTACAGCAGAGAGGCAAGAGACAGGCGCCCAATCACTTCCAAAAGCTTGCATCTTCCTTCTTACTCTTCGACCTTGGTTGCCAAGACACTTTTACTGGCAGCATCCTGACTGAACGCACTAAAAGAATTGACGGTCGCTTTGAGCCACTACAGATCGGCCGCATTGCAACACCCTCGTCACATACCTCAAGTGCTAGGTATGTAAACATAAACTTGGAATGTTCTAAACAACAGCAACGGTCTCTTTCGGGACTTCAGTTCTCTTGTTTTCCTCAGATCTCAAGCTTCTCGCGGTCCTCTTGCTCCCGCCTCCTCCCCCGGCGGTGAGTTGTCTGCTCTAGGTTGCAATAATCACTAAGTCATTTCCTTACAGTTGCATGATCAGCCATGGCGAGCGCTGAAATCCCTCTTATACTCACCCTGCGCGGCGAGCCGGACAAGCTAGTCTCAAAGCCCGATACCTACAGCGAGCTTCTCCAGCTGGCTCGAAAGCCGAACATCTACTTCCAACAACTCCAAAAGTTCAAGGACGAGGAAATCACCTTTTGCTTCAAGTGGGATGACAGAAAGGTCCAACTTGATGAATCCGCCTTGAAATTCGTCCACGCTCGAGCCCGTCTTCGTATTGTCACGCCAGAGCAAGCCCATTCCGTCAGGTCCAAGCACCGGGCGAAGTCCCGGAGACGTTCTGTGAAAAGGGAGCCTTCATTTAAACGTGTCAAGGTTGAGGACTCAGCGGCCGTCAAGGTTCGGGTGGAGATTGATCTTACAGAGTCTGATGATGCTGCCCCTCCCCCCGATGGTACCAGCCCTGTTGAACGTGCCAAAGGTGTCCATGATATATCTCTTCAGCCAGATTCCGGGGAGCAAAACGTGGCTAGCAACACAGCCACTTCTCAGACCAAGCAGACGGCACAAGATTCAGCCTTGATTACAGGTGCGACTGATGAGCTTGTTGCCCATAGCGCAGGTACCATACAGAAAGAACAGTCCGACCCTCTGCAACCCGTGGCCATTCCCGGACTTCTTGGTCACAATTTCGCCATTGGTATCGGATCACCAGCACGCACGATCCGTCCCCAAAGACAGTTGATCAAGCGACAGTACATTGATTCCGAGAAGCCGTGGGTCAGTACTGCAACGCCCAACCACAGTACGGGAAGTTTCAGCTTCCGCGTTTTGACGGGTCAGTCGACCACTCCATCTCCCACTTGTGCAGGAGTGAGGAACTACATAGTATTGGCAATGGACTAACGCGGTCGTAATTACAGAGCACAACATCATTCCATGCGTTTTCAAGAGTGATTCAGTCCACTTCAACACCGTCTGGAAATATCTCCGGTGTCGAGGCTACCCAACCAATCGGCCGAAGTTCATGCGGGCAGATGGAGAGAAATGTGTAACAGGAGCAGCGCCCCTTTGGAGGTCAGGGATTTCGGAAGGCAGGGATGTGCATGTCTACAGGAGCGACAGACCTGGTATCTACATCCTGATGCCCTGGGATAGGTCCTTCTTGGAGCTGAGTTCTGAGGTATCAGTCGCTCTCGAACTACGCCCAGGCTGGAAGTTCAGCTCAGTCTACCCGTGGACCGAGATCAGAACTGAGGATGGCAACGAGACTGCTGAGTGGAAGGTCTCCATCACCCGTAACTCAGAATCTGTCAGCGAGTCCGGCTCCGAGAAATATTTCGGCCATATCTCGTGGGAGACAACAGTCGATGCCGCTTTCGAGCCCGTTGCTGACAGAAAACCTCTCTTTAACCCTGCCATGCCGAACATGACCCCTCAGAACTCGGTCGTCCTAGATCGAAATAAACTACTGCCGATTGGGGATCGGAGGATCGTCATTTACGAGAGCTACTTCTATTGGGTGCTGCACGAACGTATGGGGCTTGAGATGAATATAGTACAAGACTTCCATGACTATGTTGAAGCTGAGTTCGGCGACAACATACGGAGCTTGGAAGACCGATTCTCTATTGCGGTTTCATTTGTTCCTCAGACGCATATAGACGAGGCAGCCCGTCTCAGCATCACCCCCAGGCCATATGCGACGGCGCGTATTCTCATGATGTTTGGTACTGTGGACACAACCCAGGAACAGGGGAGTTGGTCGGCCTGGGCCGGTCGCAGGCGTGGTTTGACCGATGCATTGCGGGAAAAGGATTGGGCTAGTATCACAGGTGTGCGCCCCGATGTCTTGAGGGATCCTGGAAAATTCAGAGCAATTGAATGGGGAGTGATGCGGGTGCCCGAGGAGCATCTCATCAAGAAGTAAGGCCGACCGCGGTTTGAGAGCCTGTCTCAGATGGAGACGTTGCGAACCTAGGGCTGTAAGATAGATACGAGTTTTTAGACATGAACTATCGCGATGCTTTCACATACGGAAAATTGAGGTCTATAGCTCAGACATCACATAGGTCCACCAATTCACTGGGCAATGGCTGGTGAGGTGGTGGCCAGCTCAACGAAGGGTTTAGTGAACAACAACAACAGAACCCTAGTAGACAAAAGACCAGAATACAAGACCCGCCGAGGCATATCTGCAAGATCATGACTAGTAGTTGCTCACAGAGTGGGTCCGCTGCCAATCTGTCACATTCGAAGCCGACTGCGACCAGGGCGTTGCTTTGGTACCTGTATTGATAACTTGATATCAATTCCAGAGGGAGCGGTGGCAGGACTGCCGGTCGAGTGCTACATCGCGCATATGAAGCCCCCGTGATCTGCAGTGCCGGAAGTGATGCTTATCACAGCTTATCTTGGTCCAAGATCCTCAATGATGCCAATGCAAGCTGCTTGCAGGTGGTGTGGCAGCCAGAGTTCATAACTGGCGGCCGGCCGCTTGAAGACATCATCGGTCTTGATAAGAATGTATGAGGAGACCTCCGAGAATTGTTAGGGATAAAACTGCATCTCCCCGAACTCTAGATGTTCTATCAACAGAATCCTCTGCTTTCGCACTAATTTCTCAGCACATTTTATTATACGTGTGTGGGATCTGTCGTAGCACATGTATGTGCCCGCAGTCCCGCACGCACGCCGCTGAGTAGACACTTGGGTCCATCAAGTATATCTTCAGCATTCAGTACATAATGACGGAGGCAGACGGAATCCTCGTCTTGAACCAAGGGGTGGGATATGGCATCGTTGTCGGCATTGGTGCATTCTTTGCCCTCCTGATGTGAGTACAGCGTCCCCCCGGATATATAAAGCAGCTCGAAAAACAGCTGACCCACATCACGATACCAGGTTGGCCATCACCTACCTGCAGAACCGCTACACAACCTACTCCACTAAGCAGTCCGAGGAGTTCAACACGGCGTCCCGGAGCGTCAAGCCGGGCCTCATCGCCGCCGGCATCGTCAGCTCGTGGACGTGGAGCGCGACGCTCCTCACCTCGTGCACGTTCGCCTACACGTACGGGATCGGCGGGCCCATGTGGTACGCGGCCATGGGCGCATCGCAGATCCTTCTGTTTTCCCTGATCGCCATCAAGATCAAGACCAACGCCCCCGGTGCCCACACCTTCCCGGAGATCATCCTCGCCCACCACGGCCGCTGGAACCACATCACGTACCTCTTCTTCGCGTGGGCTACGAACCTCCTCGTGGGAGCGTGTCTCGTGCTCGGAGGGAGCCAGGTCGTCGGTGCTCTGTCGGGTGTGAACGTGTACGGCGCGTGCTTCCTCATCCCGCTGGTGGTCTCGGCATACGTGATCGCCGGGGGGCTGAGGAGCACCTTCATCGCCGACTATGCCCATACCGTGATCTTGTTCGTCGCCATACTCACCTTTGGGTTCAGCATCTATACCAGCAATCCCGAGGTGGGCAGTATGGGTAAGTTTTATGACTTGCTCGTCGAGGCGGGAAGCAGCATGCCCATCTCTGGCAATGCACACGACGGGTCTTACCTGACTTTCAAGTCGAACAGTGGGCTCGTCTTCGCGATAGACCTGATGGTCGCTGGGTTCTGCACAGTCTGGCTCGATCAGGCGTATTGGCAGCGTGCGATCGCTTCTCGTCCTGAGACTTCCGTCAAGGCGTATCTCTTTGGTGGCATGGCCTGGTATGGGATACCGTTTGGCTTCGCGACTGCGATGGGTCTTGGATGCGTGGCCCTAAGCTCCAGTCCGTCGTTCCCGACATACCCGAATACGCTCTCAGCGGCGCAGGTTGGCAGCGGACTGTCGGCGCCGGCAACAGCCATCGCCCTGCTGGGAAAAGGCGGCGCAGGCCTTATGCTCCTGCTCCTCTTCATGGCAGTGACTTCGGCGACGAGCGCCGAGCTGATCGCGGTATCAAGTCTGATAACCTTCGACGTGTACAAGACGTACATCAAGCCGACTGCAACGTCCGACCAGCTGGTGAAGATCAGTCACTTCGGGATCATCATCTTCTCCGTGATCCTAGCCGCTTTCTGCTGCATCCTACATGCCGTCAGCATCGATCTGACCTGGATCTTGACTGTTCTCGGAGTCATCGTCGGTGGTGCCTCTGTCCCAGTGGGTCTGATCCTGCTATGGGAGCCAACATCCTCGGTGGCCGCACTTGTCGCCCCCTGGACCGGTACAGGCTTGGGCCTCCTGGCATGGCTCTTGGTGACGAAGCTGAGGAGTGGTAGCATTTCTGTAACCACAACGGGAGATGTGACAAATGCTCTGGCGGGAAATCTCACATCCTGCTGCATCGGCGTCATCACAGCATTTGCCCTGTCGTACCTCTTCCCTGCGAAATGGGGCCTAGCAGAGGCCGACGGGGATATTCATGCCAAGATCCGATTGAGCAAGGTATTGCATGGTGTCGCTGTGGAGAGTCCAGGAGAAGGAGCTGACAGAATCAACAACCATGGTACCGGCTCAGATATCGAAAAAGCGGATGAGAAGGCAAAACCGGGCCCAGAGGTAATAGACAGTCCTCAGCCTCCTTCCAACCCAGCTCCAGAGACTGTAGTGCAGACAGGCAATGCGATAGTCAATTTCTTGGAGGCGTCGCACTCGAAACCTATGGATCCTCAGGAGGCGCGACGGGCGACGAAGCTCGCGTATGTGTTCAACATTGCATATTGGGCGATAGCGATAATCCTGGTACCCTTCACATTCTTTGGGACCCAGTGGGAGTTCACGAGGGCGGGATTTCAGGGCTGGTGTGTCGTGTCGTTCATCTGGGTTTGGTTCAGCGCGATTGTGTGCATATTCTGGCCTCTGTGGGAGAGTCGTGGGACAATGTGGTCCGTCGCGAAAGGGATCACCAGGGATCTTAGAGACAAACCAGGGGGGACCCGACCGTGACCGATTCGAGACATTCAAGAGACACGACGAGGTCATCGTTTCGAAGGATTGCAGGGGATGGAGTGATATATTGAAGGTGAATGCACTCGATGATCACCTGGCACACTCAACTGAAACTACGCAAACGATATCGATTAGATGTTGGGTACACGTCAATTAGGAGATGAACATAGAGCAAAATTCATTGTATGCAAACATATATCGTCGGTGACTGTTCCAACGTTCTCGACCTCGGGAGGTCGTCTTGATCGGCTCCAGTGATATGTATGTGTGCAATAGATACAATGTTTCAATAAGCAACACTACGAACGGTGCTGAAAAATCAACTTTCTAGGTTGTTACGAATTAGTTCCTGTACCAACCCTGGATAGATCGTTGTCAGCTGTAAGTTCCTGGCTGGACTGCTGGAGTACTAAATATGTGAATATGTATTGTGCCGCAAACCCCTTTTCCACTCCACCTGGGCGAGGCTCTTCCATTAGGCCCTCCACTGCAGAGACAGATCACCAGCAGCGTACTGTGCATAGTCCTGACCAACGGCAACATGTTTCCATCAACGAATGCGCACTCCATAGGGCACGCTGCGAGGGTAATATCCCGAGAACCTGACGACGTGCACTACACGGTCTAGTACATATTCCCCTTCCGCTGTTCAGTATCATGGCACGCTACATACACAATCTCGTAGAGTCACACCCGTGGGCTACCACAAACTCTGCTGTAAGGTCTCAAGTATTAATCAACGACTAGTCAATCTCCACCGTGATGAGATCCTGGAGAAAGATAGATGTTTGCCACGGGAGGAGAACGCTGTGGAAGGTTGACTACAGACACGTTGGCTCCTTGGTGGACATCTGAGCGGTGTAAGTTCGCAGTAGAAAAAGACGCCGATCCGTGGGGGGAAAGGGGGAATCATTGGGTTTTCGAGGTGAGGGTCGACATTGTCCATGCAAAGTCTCAATAAGTTTCTTGGATTCATTGCTGAGACAGGAATTTTCACGCACAAAGTGGAGGAAGGGAGGGAAAGTTTGGCTCACCGTGGCAGGCCCTGCCGCCCGGCTGCGAAGCCATAGCCATAGCCATAGTCAGCCATGCCAGGCAATAACGCGAGACTGCCGGAGTGTGTGCAACACTTGTCTGCTTTTTTCAGCTGCCAGGCCCCGAGACATGGTCGGTGGTGGCACGTGGATCGGGATTGTTCCCAACCGCGGTGCAACTAAGCTGGCATGCAGGCACCAGTCCTGCCCTCCAGTAGCCAACTGTGTCATGTACAGACCCTTTTTGCCTTTGCGCATTACCGATCGAGACCTATTATATGCCGAGAATGATACCCGGCGAGCCGTCTGTAGTGCCCATCATCCCAAGCTGGGCAATATCACCGGAAGCATACCGCTTTCGGTACTCCTCTCGGCGATCCAAGCCACGGTCCGCAAGGACGACACCCAGAGGCCGTTACAGAAGCATCGTCAGCAGGGGCACGGGCACCGAGACGCCCGGTCGTCGACGAGGTGGCACCGTGGCAGTGCCGGTGAACATGGCGCCGAAGTGGGGTGG
>LKEB01000056.1:120257-133629 GCA_003795295.1 Cytospora leucostoma | reverse complement strand
GGGTGAGGCCGGCCACTCCAAGTCGATTCGGTCCGACTGTACTTGAGTTGTAGAAGGCCAGAGCCACTGACAAACTGCGATCGTGATGTTACGAGTTGTCGACTGTCCAGGCGCCTCATCGAGCCGCGTTGAGCGCTTCACTTCGACGAGAGGTTCCCGGAGTGGATTCCTTGTTCGGTCCGTTTTCGCGCGATGGGTGTGGATCACGCGGGTCGAATGTGGACACATGCACTCCTGGCACCTCAGGAGAGAAAACCTGGGGGTGGTTCGAGGCCCGGCACAGCCCTTATCAGACGCTGATACGGCCCTGTTTGCTGCAGTCTGCAGGAGCCCTGGAGGCATCGGTCAACAGATAAGAGAAGTCACGGGCCGTATTGCCTGTTAGGAACAGCTGTATGCAACATCGAATTCGGTTTCGATCTCGCTCTCGATCATGTTGTTGCATATATACGCAAGCACTGTATAGATATACGCAAGTGGCCGCTGATCATGTGTAGCATCATCCAGCTGCTATGTAGAAACGAGGACAACGTGTGCGGACACACCCGTGGCAGCCGAACAGTAACTCCTCCGACGAGACCAGTCGCCTGTGCTGGACAGGCGATTCACAAATTCGGTACTGACCGTGCATGTTGATGAAAGAACCGCCCTCCGACTGAATTGGCGAAGTCCCTGTGATGAAGGGCCCAAGGAAGCGGGAGTGCATTAGTGTACAACAACCGTGTATCCGAATGCTGGCTCGTCCACTCA
Source organism: Cytospora leucostoma (assembly GCA_003795295.1). Taxonomy (NCBI): domain Eukaryota; kingdom Fungi; phylum Ascomycota; class Sordariomycetes; order Diaporthales; family Cytosporaceae; genus Cytospora; species Cytospora leucostoma. The sequence continues at coordinate 132,879 of LKEB01000056.1, read as the reverse complement.
CAATGGCTAATGGACGACACGTTTTACGCTTGCAGAACAATCGTGCTACCAGCGTGTGGTGCCTGATTGTCAGCCTGTGGGATGCTCAAGCAGCATCCTGACAAGTTGCCCGCCCCCGGCCTAAAACGAGACGGAGCCCGGGAGGATCGATGGCAGTGGATGGGTCGGCTTGAGCGACAAATTGGAAGTGCTTAACAGGCCAAATAGGCAGACAGGCTGCCAGAGGCGGTCTAGTATAGTGCATAGGTAGGTATCTAAACGGTACAGTAGAACCGTCGCTTGGTGATCACTGATCGGGAGGCCCACAACCTTGGAATGCTCGAGATCGAGGATCAAGTGTGCGAGATCGAGTTCTCGCTTGCTATGCTCGAGGTTGACAAGCGAAGGAAATCGTCAAGAAATAAGGTTCGAAGCAATTTGCGGACCGCAAGATGGTAGTCGCTGCTATGTAAATATAGAAAGACCGAGGATGCCCTATTGGGCGGTCACAAGCAGTACATATCGTAGACTATAGGGTCAAACTGTGAAGTTGAAACACACGGCCAACCTGGGCCAGGCGGTCGGGACAGGAGCATATTCACAGAAGGATGAGACGACGTCGACCGCGTTGCGACCCAGCCCGACAGACCCGTTTCTACACCATGAGATATCTTGGATGTCAGTGTCTATCCGAGGAATCCTGGGCAAAAGGCAGGTCAGCATGCACGCTGACGATGGCCTCATTCTCCAATTCAAACCCCCGAGTCGAAAAGTGGGGCCCACATCAAAACTAGACGCTACTTCCATATGTAATGCATGATGAGGCAATGTGAGGGTGTCGTGAGTCGCTCGTTGGGGGATGACCGCATCCAACTTGGCGGGGGTGGTAGTGTTTCACTGTTGTTTTCGCTGTTGACGTTCAGCAAAGGGAACACACTTCAAGGGGGGCCCCTGTCAACCTGCAGGGAGCGTCCTAAAAAGGACAAGTCAGCAACGCTCCTGCATATGGTAAGACAGTCTCGACCGGATCGTCGTAACAATGCCAATGTACAACAAATGCCCACGGCTTCTCTAGTGTATATACCTTATCAGATACCTCGTAGTAGGCAGCTATACTAGTTAGGTCTTGGTATGTTCCAAGGTTGCATTTCGGTGGTGATGACGGCGGCTCCAGCAGTCCAGCCCCTATTGAGATTTGAAAGTCATAACGCGGGGAAACGGGGACATCCTGGGCCGCGGAGCCGGGGTACATGCACATGTACCCGGGGTGATGGGACCCACAGATTCCGATAGAACAGTGACGTCACAGCCGCATCCCGTTTTGTACACCAATGAACATGCTCCGGACGTGCTTTCCTTCTTACCGTTTACTACCTATCCTGCCTATGTGTTGTGGAAAATAGTGCTATGAAAAGGGAGATAGCTCTCAGTGCTCGAGCTCCTCGGGGAGGATAGGCCACAAAGGGGTTTCGCAAATACAGTATAGTCACGTCTGCATGTGTACCAATGTACTGAGGTAAATCTCGCCCCTTGGTAAGATCGATCGAAAAGAGACTTCTGTGTCTGTGTGTATCTACATATGTGCCCTAGTGGTGTAAATCGTATTATGGCGTAACGGACTGGGAAACGGTATGACGTCAACATCCTACCTTGGGTTGGCATGTCGGACTGCAGTTGCCGACCCTGTAACGTGTGGGATGATTGACAGGGCAAGGGGAGGCACAGAAACGGCAGAGGGGCAAACGACGTACTGGCCAACTGGCTATCCCTGCTATCCTGGCTATCGCATTGGTGGTGGGTGCGTCTCCCACACTGCCACATCTCGAAAGGAACAGGACAAGGAACGATCTGAGGCAACTCCCCCAGGTTCCCAGGTTGCCTGGCCGCCCAGATCTGGCCCATCATCTACACTATCTGGATCTCAAGATTTGGCGCTGTTGTCAAATTAGCCAAGAATGGGATATCCTGGCATCGAGACGTTGACCGACAGTAACCTCAGTATTGTCCCTAAGCCCCATCCATGGGCATACCAACATGTAGTAACTAGGTATATACCTAGTATTATAGTACAAAAGGAGTGCATGTGGGATCTTCACCGTCACCGAAAGGGTGCTGTGCTGAGTAACGATGTCCAGCGGTGAAAGTGGTACCTATCTTTACTGCATGCGTAGATAATTCATCCGTCCCATCAAACCATCACCGTGGACCTGCATCCTCGTGGGAGCCATCTGCAGTGAGCCCACTCCGGTCCATGGATGTACATACATAAGTCGCCCCTAACTGAGGTTCAACGGTCCATTTGGATGCCCCGATGCCCCGATCCAGCCCCTCCAGCCCCTCCGGCCCCACCAATTTGGTAAGTGGTGAGCCTTGATCAGCCAGTCAGTCGAGACGTCACGGCATTGCCAGCGAAATTCTCACTAAACTTTGCGCCGGGAGGAATTGTGGTGTGAAGCAGGCCTTCACGATGGCGCCCACGCCCTGTCCCCATCTTGAGACCGATGCAGGAAAGAGCGAGAATACCGGCGGTCATGCATCGCTCATACCATACATAGCATTACGTAGAGTCGGGTGCTCTGCAGTTTTTTCTCTATCAAATCCACGAAGCAGAATAACGAGGTGTATGATGACACAGGACGGCAGCATGTCTCCATAGCATTATTGGTCAATAACAGCAGAGGATGATGAAGACTCATCCCGATCTCTCTGTTCGGTCTGGGCCACTCACTGTTCAAGACTCACGATGGTTACATATTGGGCCCCAGTTGTTTCCAAGGCTACTATGTATGACGATGGCTTCAGGAGAGAAAAGTCGTCAAGAGGCGAAAAGATCACGATGTCAGGATGTGCGGCTCATCGGATAGGCCGTTTTGCAACCTCAGGGGGCCCTGGCCAGACCAAAACCGGTCCGTTTCAGCCAGCGTTTCTTGTCCCGTTTGCTGAACCCGAGGTCCGGCCCTAACACTTCCTGCGGGACAATGCGTGCAAGGGCGGTTTGGCGGAGACTTGACGGGATGCCCCACACCCCCCCAGTGCCAGTAGCTTGGTCGGAAACTGTTAGTGGCGGTACGGAATGGTACGTACTAGCATACTAAGGGACGTAAGGGTCCGTTAGTCTTGCACCAGTCGACGCTATGGCTCCCCTTTCCCCAAGTAGCCGACCAAACGACCAAGCGACGTCAGGGCATGTGAGGCAAGTGCCACTGACGAACCCCCTCATCGAGCAACTACTGCCGTCTTGGCTCGAACTCTCAGAGTCGGGCTGTGATACATAAATTCGTCTGTTCGCCCTTTCTCCCCTCATCTCAATTTCCCCTTCATTTCCATCTTCCATCACAACCATCTTCCTAGAACTTCATTCTTCTGAATAACGGCGTTGACTGCATCTTCGTCGTCTCCAAATTCATTCCAATCCATCGAGTCCTCACTAGTACCTGCATCTTTCCACACCCACCACTCCACCACACCTTGATAACACCGATCCGCCACATCTCAGAACCCACAAAACCACAATGGCGATTACCACCAACTCCCACAAGAGCCCCAAGGCTGTCCATTTCGGAGCCGGCAACATTGGCCGAGGCTTTGTTGCCTGCTTCCTGCACAACAGTGGCTATGAGGTCGTCTTTGCCGATGTCATGGACAAGGTCGTTGACCAGCTGAACGAGCAGTCTGAGTACAAGGTTATCGAGGTCGGCACTGAGGGTACCACGGAGAATGTCATCACAAATTACCGTGCCGTCAACTCCAAAACACACCCCAACGAGCTCGTAGACGAGATCGCAACTGCCGATGTCGTTACCTGTTCAGTCGGCCCCAATATTCTCAAGTTCATCGCACCCGCAATCGCACAAGGTATTCAGAAGCGATCAGATGACCTCAAGCCCCTAGCTGTCATCGCCTGCGAGAACATGATCAACGCCACCTCCGCACTTGAGGACCACATCAAGGACCCCAAGAACACTTCCCCAGAGACCCTCGACACCCACTCTCAGCGCGCACGGTACGCCAACTCTGCCATTGACAGAATTGTCCCTGCACAAGAGCCCGATGCTGGTCTCAATGTCAAGCTCGAGAAGTTCTACGAGTGGGTCGTCGAGCAGCAGCCCTTCGAGGGCGAGCACCCACCCATCGATGGCATCAACTGGGTCGACAACCTCGAGCCCTTCATCGAGCGCAAGCTGTACACGGTTAACACCGGCCATGCCACTGCTGCCTACCACGGATACAACCGCAGGAAGCGCACCGTCTACGATGCTCTGCAGGACAAGGAGATCTTGGCCGAGGTTAAGAAGGCACTCGCCAACACATCGGATCTCATTGTCACCAAGTTTGAGACAACCGAGGACGAGCAGGCTGCATACGTCAAGAAGATCATTTCCCGCATCGGAAACCCCCACTTGGAGGATGCCGTCGAGCGCGTGGGCCGTGCTCCCATCCGCAAGCTTGGCCGCAAGGAGCGCTTCATCGGTCCTGCAGCTGCCCTGGCCGAGTTGGGCAAGGACTGCACTGGTCTCCTCGACGCTGCTGAAATGACATTGCGATTCCAGAATGTCGAGGGTGATGACGAGTCCGCAGAGCTCGCAAAGAAGATGGCCACCATGGATGCCGATGGCATCGTCTCTGAAGTCTGCGGCCTGCAGAAGTCGGAGAAGCTCTACCCCATGATGGTAGACATTGTGAAGAAGGTGCAGGCCGATGCTGAGGACTAGACGTCCCGAAGATCTTCGAGACGATTTTCACCTTTGCTTGATGTTTTTTGATGAGATAAGATGATTGGCGTTTGTGATTCGGGAATTATGAACCACTGTATGGTGTTAGGGATCGGGTTACGGAACTGCATACCCCTTTGATGGCTCTTTTTATTTTTTGTAGCTTTAGCATCACCTATGGAGAGGTGGCAAGGAGTCGTTTTCAGTTTGCCATCTGGCACAATACAAAGAGAAATTCTAAACACGTACTGTACCCTCCGCAATGTGAAGCAATGAATGAATGTTGGCGATAGTGATGATCTCCGTGGTTTTTGAACATCAAGCTGCCATCAGCCACTGTTTTCGAAACTCTTCTCTGAGTCAGCATTGAGGATGAGGTGCGTTTGTGAAGTAGCGACTGCCGGTGAACATCTGAAATGTGTGAACCTTATGGAGTCGTTGGCTCGGAATAGTGAACTGCGATTGACTTGTATTCCGTGTAGCCAGTTGACCATGCGACGCAGTGTATGAGCCCGTTCACCATACACTCACTACCTAGGTGATAGGTGGTGGTGTGAGAAGCAATCTCGAAGTATTTCATCGATCCGCCGGTGGTGACAGGCGATGTTTTTTTTACTCACTTAAACACCCCGGCGTGTAAATAAGATCAACAATACAGCATATGATTGGCCAATGTGGGGTGTAGGCTTAGTAACCCATTCCAGATCGTACACCCGCTTTCTGCCTGAGGCCAACAAAACATTTCCCCCGAGGCTGAGCTGCCAAAGACCACATCTCAATTGGCAGTGGACCTCATCGAGAGCTTCCCGAGACGTGGCAGTAGCTTGTAATACTGGGAAGGGCGACACACTACAACAACGACTCGACGATATACTGCTATAACCGCAATCATCTTGCCTCTCCTAATTGCCTCCTCCATCCACTGTTCGTGACCCTGTCCGATTCGACTTCCCTCAGCCAAAAGGAAAGGGGCATTAGCATCCCCCGATGCCAGCTTGCCTGCCATCGATCTACGCCCCACTACCCTGGAACATTGTACTGCGAGCCCTCGACTAGCGATCGTTCCCTTCCCACTACTCAATTCGAGTCACGACTCACGATAGCGACAACAACCCGATAAGATGAGGCTAGACGTAAAGGTGCGCGCTCCCTACAACATTGTCATAGTCCATACTATCCTAGACAAGCACTACGGGCGGCGCAAGTCAGATGGCGCCAGCGCCAGCTGCCAGTAGCAATGTGGCATCTCTCCTGACCCAATGAAGCTGCCTGCTTGCTGTCCTTGTCAAGACTCGCCCGTCTCCTCTCCTCTTATATCCTCGGCACGCAGCATAGAGCCCGTGGAGTTTATGTGCTAACGTCATGACTTCTTGACATACAGCGACAGCTCTTCGCCCGGAGCGAACGTGTGAAGGGCATCGACTTCCACCCAACGGAACCATGGATCCTCACGACCCTGTATAGCGGCCACGTCTACATATGGAGCTACGAGACGCAGGCCATTGTCAAGACCTTTGAGCTGACAGATGTTCCCGTACGTGCGGGTCGGTTCATTGCACGGAAGAACTGGATCGTTTGCGGCAGTGATGACTTCCAACTCCGAGTACACAACTACAACACATCAGAAAAGGTCGCAAGCTTCGAGGCACACCCCGACTACATCCGAGCGATATGCGTCCACCCCACACAGCCGTTCGTGCTGACGGCGAGTGACGACATGACCATCAAGTTGTGGAACTGGGACCTTGGGTGGAAGTGCCAGCAGACCTTCGAGGGACATTCGCATTATGTCATGTCCCTGGCCATCAACCCTAAAGATACCAACACCTTCGCCTCGGCATGTCTGGACAGGACAGTCAAGATCTGGTCTCTCGGATCATCGACCGCCAACTTCACACTGGAGGCACACGAGCAGAAAGGCGTCAACCACGTCGACTACTACCCTCACTCCGACAAGCCATACCTCCTGACAACGAGTGACGACCGGACAGTCAAGATCTGGGATTACACGACGAAGTCCCTCATCGCCACGCTGGAAGGCCACACCAACAATGTCAGCTTCGCGTGCTACCATCCCGAACTCCCTATCATCCTTTCCGGTTCAGAAGATGGAACACTGCGGATATGGCATGCGTCAACCTACCGCTTCGAGCAGAGCCTGAACTACGGCCTGGAACGAGCCTGGTGTGTCAGCTACCAGAAGGGAAAACAGAGCATCGCGGTCGGATACGACGAAGGATCTGTGGTTGTCAAGTTGGGTCGAGAGGAGCCGGCTGTCTCGATGGACGGCTCTGGCAAGCTGATCTGGGCCAAGCACAACGAGGTGGTATCGGCAAATATCCGGGGCGGCGAGGCGACCAAGGATAACGTGCCGATCAACCTGACCACCAAGGATCTTGGTAGCTGCGAGGTCTACCCATCCACTCTCACACACTCCGCAAACGGTCGATTCGTCGCAGTCTGTGGTGATGGTGAGTTCATCGTGTACACAGCGCTTGCGTGGCGCAACAAGCAGTTCGGTTCCGCGCTGGACTTTGTTTGGGGTTCCAAGGAGAACTCAAACGACTTTGCCATCCGGGAGTCGCCAACAAGCGTCAAGATCTTCAAGAACTTCTCCGAGAAGCAAGGCGGTCTGGATGTCGGCTTCCAGGCAGACGGCCTGGCCGGCGGTGTTCTGCTTGGTGTCAAGGGTCAAGGCGGCATCAGCTTCTTCGATTGGGCGACTGGTGGCCTGGTGAGGCGCATCGAGGTCGAGCCTCGCCAGGTCTACTGGAGTGAGAGTGGCGAGCTTGTCGCCCTGGCTTGCGATGACACGTGCTACATCCTCCGCTTCAGCCGTGAAGCCTACCAGGAGGCCCTCCAGGCTGGTCAAGTGGAGGACGATGGTGTGGAGGCGGCCTTTGAGGTCATCACCGACATCAGTGAGGGAGTGCGGACTGGAGAGTGGGTGGGCGACTGCTTCTTGTTCACGAACTCCACCAACCGGCTAAACTACTTGGTCGGTGACCAGACGTACACAGTATCCCACTTTGACCAGCCCATGTATATCATGGGGTACATCCAGCGCGACTCCAGGATCTACCTGTGCGACAAGGATGTTGCCGTCACATCTTTCGCTCTCTCCCTGCCCGTACTGGAATATCAGACATTGGTGCTCAGAGAAGAACTTGAGGCTGCGCAAGAGCTGTTGCCTTCTATCCCCGAAAGCGAACTTAACAAGGTTGCTCGTTTCTTGGATGGTCAAGGCCACAAGGAGCTGGCCCTGGAGGTTGCTACGGACCCCGAGCACAAGTTTGAGCTCGCTCTCGCGTTGAGCCGGTTGGATATTGCCCTTGACCTTGCCAAAGAGGCTGATGTTGATCATCGGTGGAAGACGGGTAAGTCATTTATTATCCCTACCTATTCGTCTCATATGTATGTACTGACATTCTCCGCGTAGTCGGCGACGCCGCCCTTACGGCATGGGATGTGTCACTAGCAGCCGAGTGTTTCAACCACGCCAACGACCTCGGTTCCCTGCTCCTCGTCTACTCGTCGACCGGCGACCGTGAAGGCTTGACCAACCTTGCTTCCAAGGCTGAAGAGGCTGGCGCACATAACGTCGCCTTCTCCTCCAGGTGGCTACTGGGCGATGTTGACGGTTGCGTTGATACCCTTGTCAAGACGGGCCGTCTGGCCGAGGCTGTCCTGTTTGCGCAAACCTATAAGCCTAGCTTGGCGCCTGGTGTGGTCAAGCAATGGAAGGAGAGCCTGGAGAACAACAAGAAGGCAAGAGTGGCAAAGACCATAGCTGCTCCTCCTGCCGACGGTGAGGGCGACGAGGAGCTGTTCCCGGAATGGGAGGAATACTTGAGGTTGGAAAAGGAGGGTGTTACGGCAACCGACGGCGATCTTCTGATAGAGGATGGCGGTGAAGCCGAGGCTGAGGCCGTACCCGAGGACAATGGCGCAGAGGAGGAGGAGGAGGAGGAGGAGGAGGAGGCCACAGAGGATAATGGCGAGGAGGCCGAGGCCGAGGCTGAGGAAGCCGAAGCTGAAGAGGGCGAGGAAGAGTAGTGCGCTCTCTTGCCAACGGCAATGGGAGCAAATGGGTCGTCTTACCGTCCCCCCTCGAGTGGGACAAGAAGCACCCACGAGTGATGCTGAGATAACGCATCCACGAGGCGATAAAAGATCAGGGACGGCCCACCGGAACGGAGTAGGCTTAGAGGAGTTTGACCGGGACCTTTGGGTCGGGGAGAACAAAAGATGTAGAGATTCAGTACAACACAAAAAAACTGCGCTGCGTCGGGTGTATCTCGGCCGAGGACAGCTTAATAAACGAACATTTCACGACAGGCGGTCTGGAGGTTGGAAGGCAATCAATCAACTTCGTTTTCGTTAGGTGAGGTGTGCCAGCACCTGCACACAGTTTCACGTACCTAACACTATATGATGGATTCAGATTGGCTGAACGCAAGACCCGCAGAGACGCCTCCTAAACAGGCTGGTGTTTTGGCGGTATCGCCATGCTCACTCTATTCCGCCCGGCTTGATTCTGCGATTGCAGACACAGCTTAAGCCAGTCCTTCGGTGTGGCATGCTCGTACACAGTAGAAGGCATCCTCATCACCGTCTCCTTATACAGACAGTCGCTCTCAAACCTCCAACTGCACAGCACAGCCCGGACCATCCCGCCCTCCCTCCCGCACAGAAGCGCGACTGTCGGTGGCCTCTCGGCGGAGAATATGGACACGGTCAGGTCTCCCATGTCAACCAGCGTGAACAGGTGGTGGCCGGCAGGGACAATGTCGTGGGAGTCGTCGTGAATCGCCTCGGGCTGCGAGATCCAGTGCGGCTCGACGCCCTTCCTCTCCCTAGGATGCCGGGCCCGCCGTAGGGCACAAAACGGCGTGGACGACGGCGCATACGTCAGCCGGTTCTTGTTGTTGCCGAACACCGTCTGCTCAACCTGGGCGATTGGCATCACGCCCTCGAAGGCCACGAGGCTCGGGCTGCTCTTCTCGACCATCCCGCCGAGCAGCCTCCTCACAGAGAAGGGCGCCGCGACGGAGAGGATCAGGGCGACGATGAAGAACCCACCGGCGACCCACGCGATCACCTCCGTCTTGGTATCTTCCCCGGTCAGGTATGCCCAGTAGGGAAGCCAGTTGATGGTCAGTTCGCACCCAAAGGCCAGCCACCACAGCCCCGCGGCGATGAACCAGGCCGCCAGAGTCTTCCTCCGCCCGTGGTGGCTGACCACCACGGGCCGCGGGAAGTTCTTCCACCGGATGTGGATCGCCTTGCAGTTGTCGATGATGACGGTATTGTCCTCGTGGGCCACTCCGATCACGTCGCAGAGGGGCGTGACGTCCTGCACACGAGTGCCGAACTGGTCCGGGAGAGCGAGCCCGTCAAAGAGGTCGCTATTGTCTATGGCCGACCGGGCTGGTGGGTATGCTGTGCGGGCCGCCATGTTCTGCGGGAGTATGCTTATCATGCGCTCGATGATCCGGTCGCTGTCGTTGCTGAGGGACAGGCGGGCGAGGTTCTGGAATAGCGTGTCTTCTACGTTGCGCTCGAGGCGGTAGTGCAGGAAGCCCATGACGGCATAAGCGAGGTCCGAGTGGGTAGAGTCCACGTTGTCCCAGCCCTTTGCCGCCAGGGCGTAGATGATGGAGGGCAGCAGCTCGAGGCGGCTGAGGGTCAGGAGGCCGGAGTAGTGCTCGGCTAGGACACGGACGGGCGAGCCCCCCTGTTCCGTGTACATGGCACCGGCAGCCTCGTCGGTCTCCCCCCAGAAGGTGGAGGTCATCTCGATCTTATTCACCTCGCCGTGCTCCAGGGCTCCGGGGCTTACCTCGTGGCACCAGACGACGCTGTTGCCGGGCGCGAGGAGACCTTCCGGCAGCGTCCAGAGGCGTGAGCCCCACCCCAGGCGCGCCTCGGTCGTGTTCTCGGGGAGGAGGATGGCTACCAGGCCTGAGCTGCGGACGACGTCGCACATGGTGTAGACGTCGTGGTCCACCTCGAGGCTCCTTCCCTGGTGGTTGCACCTCGTGTCGAGCCAGTAGGCTCTGTATCCCTTCTTCTTGGTGATGTCCCTTGCCATGCGCTCGATCTTGCCCGGGTCCTCCCTGAATTTTGTCCACTGGTAGCTGATGAAGATGTACCGAACGAACGGGTAGTCTTTAGCGTCGACGACTTCCCAGTCATCAGCTCCTGTTCTCATGACGATCTTGTTCGGCCGGGTCGACCTGGCCCTGACATCCGACGCATGCGATCCCATCCTCCTCGGCAGCCCATCAGGTCCCGGCTGTTCATCAAGCAGGTTGGTCGCGTATTTGGGCCAGTCCCAGTGGTACCCCGGGAAATCTGTGTACGTATCCGCCACGTCGACGTCGTCCCAGTCCGGCAGTTCGGACAGCGCGAGCATCACCTGCAGCGGCGCCGAGATGAGCAGTATCCGCAGCGCGGCGTCCACCTTGTTCCACCACCTGCCACTACCCAGTGGCCCCATCGCCCACTCCGAGAGCTTGAGCACAGCCGGGACGCTCCCCTCGATTCGGGTACGTATCCAGTCACCGGTATCAGCACCCCCCTCTATCTTATTCAATATAGCCCCCGTGGCTTGGACAACCAGCCGGCGAGGAGTGGTGCGCGTGGGGGACAGGTATACAGCGGTGTCCTTGTACTTCCTGCCGATCTGGTGAAGCTGGTTCCGGTACACGAACTTGCCGTCAGCCGTCTTGACGACCTCGCCCCTGGGATCTCCCCAGCTGCTGTCGGCCTCGATATACCCGTCCGCGACGCCCTCCTCAGGGCTGACCCCGGCGGATGCCCTGGGCCAGTACACCTTGCGCATGTTGTGGCGGCCCCATCTCCCGCGGAAGCGCTTGTCGAAGTTCGCGCTGACCCTCTCGTGGATGGACTTCCTCCATCGTGGTAGCCAGCTCCGCGGGGCTGGGCCTGCGGGCTCCTCCTCTGCGACTTGCATCGCCTTGTACGTAGGCTGGGACTTGGGAGGACCCGGGGACAGCCAAGTGGATGATGTGTCTGGGGCGGGCTGTACATCCTGGGACACCTCGTAAGGATCGAAGTCCTCGGTGCTGGTGTCCCTCCTTGGTGATTGCGTCTTTCTATAGATGCTGAGATGGTAGCTCTCGTGGCCTGGCGTGTCGCTGCTGGGGTTCGCCATGTTGTCGGTGATTAGGTTAATTGTGCTCGACGTGGCTATAGATAATTACGAATCATATAAAGAAGGAAAAAAGCAGGAAATATATATCAAATTATATCAGCGGTACTCCAAGAAAATATCTGCGAGGTACACTTGCGGCTCTGTTGTCCCGCAAACTACGAGTAGTTGCGAGGTATGGAGCTTTTACCCATCTTTATATCCCCCCCAGCGCCAGATACAGCCTTGTGATCACAATGTAGCGCCATTCTCGGCCACTTCATTCTGCCGACGCGGTCAGCTTCCTCTGGTGGTATTACAAGATGCCTTGATTTCCTTGCATTGGCCAGCCGTACACCACATATATACAGGGCCTCGCACACAGAATCACAGCTGAAAAATGGATAGACCACTAGGTAGGCATATGGGTTCCAAGAACCGCTTGGACATTAGGCACGGTTTGCCCGATCGATATGTACAGTTATTGTCCTCCTATCATGTGAATCGGATGAGCACTAATTCACGGTGGGGATACGCCACACTTGACCGGTCGTTGCGACTATATGTACTCTTGCATTGGTGAACTCGAGCCTCACGGTTGCCACACCAAGTTGAACTCCCTAAGCCGCGGCTGAATAGTAATAATGGATGACAGCCCCGATGGCTGGGAATCCAAGCACACACCAATTGGATGGGAAAATGCAGATCAGGCTGCATAGATAAGTGTCGGCCTATGAATCCTAGTTGCGTCGCCTTTCTCCTCACCTCCCCCCCC
>LKEB01000056.1:0-120239 GCA_003795295.1 Cytospora leucostoma | reverse complement strand
TTTTCAGTCAGGTAATCACGACGGCTGTTTTGATACTTTGTTCTAGAGATTGTCACGAGCCTAAGGCGGTTTTGGTCCGGAGCGGATACAAGACAGACGGCGAGGCTCTCAACAGCATGCCGCGCACCTCTGTGAGTTGGAGGTTGACCACTGTATGCAGGGTGATGTCGAGCAAGATCTATGAACCGTGGGGCTTATGGCGCATGACGATGTAAGGGTGTTGAACAAGCTTACAGCTGATAAGTCGTAAGTCGTGGTATCTACTACATACCCTAATAGAGTCAACTGGTACTATCTACTAAGTACGTCTATAGGTAGGCTGGCAAATGCCAAGAGGAGCCATCTTATCGAAAACAATATACTCTACCCAGGTCGAGGAGAACGTCTGTCTTCCGATATGTACCCCGTGTACTCCAGCGTATACATAGGGAGCCGTTGTCTGGCATTGATAACGCTGACATTGTTTAACTTGCCAACTTGGCTCTGCCCTTCTCGCGCTCGCTGAGCTTGTGCTCCTTTCCATGCTTAGTAGGCAACCCCACCATTCATAAACATCTTCATCATAATCATGGTACCCGTCAAACTCATACAATTCGTCTCCCTCATCGTTCTCATCGTCTTCGTCCTCCGGATTGGTCATGGGCAAAGGGGTGCCGGCTGCAGTCTTGCGCGGCGTCAATGTGATTTGGTGATAGCGCAAACAAGCTCCAAGCACTCAAAGCCGTCGTTCGTTGAGTATGTACATGGTAGTCTCAGACCGGGTTGGTGAAGACTTGTCCATTTCCACAAATGAATGAATGTAGTAGCTCAGGGAGGTTGATCAAGAAAACACTACATCTGTGCTAAGTATTATGTAGTAGATTTGTTGACATGTTACCTATGTAGTCAATCGGATGTAACGCTACCAAACATCTGAAGGATATCAATGCTCAAGCCTACAGCTTGTGCCCACTGGACATCGCCGGCAAGTGAAACGTATTTTTGGACAGAATACATACTTGAGGAGTATGCATACATGTACGGTCATTATCTCTATTTGATGACTGACGAAACAATTAGCAATTCAGCCCGCCAGAAACGTGGACACACCCAAAGCACATAAACCCTTCGACTCTCACTTATATTGGTGGCTCTTTACTTGGAACTGGAACTTTTGGTGAACAGATTCAAAGTCTGGACTGGATGGGGGCAATAGAAGACCAATACATAGTTCGGTCCGTATGTATCCCCCATGTATACATCTAGCTAAGGCTCGCTTCTCAAACAAGATTTGACAACAGATTTTACGGCCACTCAAGCTTCCGCAGCCAAAGCCTCCTGCCTGGACTTGCTGTTAGGGTCCAGGTACGGCGCCTCGCCGATCCCAACGGCCCTGTTGCCAGCCCTCTCGCCCAAGTTATCGTAGTCAAACGTGGCGGAATGGAATACACTCCGGTTGTCCCAGATAGCTACACGGTGAGTCAGTATAAATACCTTCAAATTACCTAGGTAGGTTCTGACACTCAAAAGGTGTCTCGCGGATGGCTTACCGATATCGTTCTTATTCCTCCACTTGAAGCGCACTTGGAGATCGTGGTTCGACTGGAGATACCTCTTGAACTTTTCCAACAACTCCGCCGACTCATCCTGATCCAACTCCAGGATCCTCTTGGGGAACGGTCCCAGCGCGAAGATGCTCTTCCATCCCGTGACCGGGTTCGTCCTGACGATAGGGTGCACAGCGCTCAGGTGCGTCCCGATGTTCTGCGGGTTCCCCCTCGGCGCCTCGTACAGCTTCACGTTCTCCGGATCGGCCTCCGCTATACGGTGGAACCCATCGCCAGTGAAGGTGGCTGTGAGGCCCTCAAAGAACTCCTGGTACTTCTTGGAGAAGCGGTCGTAGAGCTCGTACCCGCTCGCCCAGAGCGTGTCGCCTCCCGTCTTGGGGAGCTCGACCAGGCGGAGGGCGGTGTAGTCGGCCGGGAAGGGCTCAAACTGGATATCGCTGTGCCACTGGGAAGAGTCAGAGCGGCGCTCCGCAGTGTTCTCCTCGTGCTTGAAGTGCTTCTTGCGCCCCACAGAGGAGATGCGGCTGATCTCGGCGTCCGCGACGCCGAACTCAGAGGTGTTGTTCAGCACGGGGTGGATGTGAAGCGTAGACTCTCTGGGCTTGCCGGTGAGCTCGCCCAGCCTCTGGATGAACTGCTTCTGCAGGTCGTCGGTGAGGTTGTCCTGCGCCCGGAAGAAGACCACACCTCGTTGGGAGACTAGCGAAGGTCTTAGTACGGGTTTCTGTCATCGGAGAAAGCTGGGTTGCCAGAATTGACAACTTACTGTTGATGGCAAGGTCCCTGAGCAGCTCGTCGGCTTTGCGAGAACTGATGAGGTCGTCGACGATGTTCACATTTATAAACTCACGCCCAATGGCGGGAGTGGTGTCTTCATACTCAAACTGCTCAAGCGCACCGCTGAGCTTCAGTGGTTCAGGATAGATCTTCTCATTCGTCTTACCAGAGCGCAGTGGAAGCTCTGAGGTAGCTGAGGGAGCCATCGTGAAGAAGGGTCTTTGATGATTAAGTGTAAATGTCTTGGTGTTTTATGAACAGGTTGTAAAAGACAGGCCAGTGAAGATCTCACAAGCTTGATACTACCGGGAGCGGCAGGGAAGCTGACATATAGAATAAAAGGATATCCTTTGTTATTTATCTATTTCCCAATATGTCAACTCAAGTAGGTATGATGCACGTTGCCCGAAAGGGGTGGGCGTCGTAGTCGAGGACCCGCCCTTAGCACGCAATCGCGGAGATGACATGCGCAACCACAAACACATACATAGTAGACACATATGTACACTACCTGACACGCCGAAGTAATACGGCAGTACGGGTGATTACATAGCACACTAAAGGGACGGCAGTTGACGATATAAGGGGAGAATTGCACGCCATACACTAGGATTACAAAAGGACTCCGGCGAAGATCACTTCCTGCCCGATGACTCCCTCTGCCGACGAGTTTCCTGTTTGGTCTCCGGCCATAATGAACCAGTCCAGTAGGATGGCTTACAACTCCACTAGTCATCGTCCGGGGTAATTTGTCCGCGGCTGTCGCACGCCAGATGCCTTTTCAGGGCAGGAGGTCGCCTAGGGAATACCGGCAGTCGTCGTGTTGATAATCGGAAGTCGTCTGAAACGACCGGAACTCGGGGTTACGGACTTGAGGCCTATCCCGACTGGTTGCTTATATCAACATAAATCGTTGTTGTCACAGACACACGTAATGTATATCTATACATGCAGAGATCTAGAACATTACTCGGTCCCTCACGCTCTCCCTCCCAAGATATGATCCATGGTTGATTAATAAGCCCCTTTCGACCTCCTCCAATGACAACTGGGGAGATGCGACTCCAGGATGGTTGGGCATGTATACCCTCTAGTTCTTGACATCTGGACGCTTCCACAGACAGCGTATGGCGACATACCGTTCATGATTTTATTCTTCGCCACCTACACCGTCTTCAGGTACAACGTTGGATAATTCATGCACTGACATATCAGTCCTGCACCTGCGCTGGCTATTGCAAGGGAGTGAAGCGGCCTCATCGACCAGGAGCAACCAGCAATTTGACCTCGAAGCACTCAGTTACCTATCTGAACCACAGAGGATATGCCGATGATGGAGTGTGCTATCAGTCGGTATAGATGGACCGTCCACATATCTGCGACCCGTTTCTTCTCCAGTCCTCGGTAGTCGATAGCCAAACAAGCCGGGAAAGGTGATGGCATCAGCAGCACTGATGGGATACGATCGGTGTACAGTTCACTGTAGTCGTGTAACCAGTGTAGACCATCACTGCGACAGCAGCTCTCAACAAGACATGTCTCACGAGCCTCCCTCCGAAGCAAGCCGGGGTAATGCCTCCCGAAGCGCGTAGCCAAAAGCCCTTCGACATGCCTCACAGTGTGCCAGCATTTCTCTGGGGGTGTCGGTGGACTATCTCTTCTTGGCAGCCAGCACTTTTCTCCGTTGTTGCCTCATGTGGATGTAGAGCGTCGGCACAGCTATCACCTGTCAGCGGTCTTGTGGTTGCAAGATGTGTGATGAACGCGACATCTTTCCGCCATCGGACGCAATACCTACCAGGTATGTACAGTGCGGCAGCGGCGATGTATTGCCAAGCATGACCGTTGTGCCCCAGCCTGAAGGCCTCCGATATAGCGTTGTACACGACGCCAAACTCGGCTGCGATGCCGATCGGGTACAGGATCTGGAAGGCGCTGTACCGGAGCCAGGTCATGTTGTGGTATTGGTGACCACCGACGAGCTTGATGGCATAATACACGTAGCGCATGAAATCTGCAGCGCTCCAGGCCATGACCATCCAAGCGTAGAAGGGGCTCAGGGCTGCAGATGGGTATGGCTCGATCACGATCCACAGGATGGTCAACCTGCCGGCGACCTGCACGAGGGTTGTGAGGAGCTGGGCGTGGACCAGGCCTGGCGGACATGTCAGCCGCCGCTGCTTGAGGGATAGATGCTGATGGGGGTTTTCTCATTACCTGTGGTGCAATGCACGATGTCCAGCACGGCGAAGGTCTGGGCTACCAGCACCCAGGTCCTGAGAGCTGGGTACACCTTGTCCAACCCGTTGGTCAGGGCAACCACCGCTGCACTGCTGAAGACGGCATCCCAGAGGATCGCAGATATGGTGTTGTAGCCGATGAGGTATGCCCATTGAGGGAACTTGCCCTCTAAGACTCCCATGCTCGCCCCGAATGCTACGACGCTTGATGACGGGTTGGTCTGGATAACGCGCTGCGGGCCGTGGTGATCAAGGTACGTGGTGATCTGGATCTCAACTGGCTTGACGTCGGAACAAGGTTAGGCGAGCCTCGGCACTCGATACTGTCAAGGTGTCGGGATCGTCGGTGGTGCTCATGTGGAGAAAATGATCCCACCACAACACATGCTCTTTTTGGGATGAATGCAACGCTGATGTAGGATAACCTAGATAAGCTAGCAGCCCTAGATCCGACTGCATTTATGCATATGTATGATACATGTCATGTTGCTCTCTATTCTGTAGGAACACACTTCGCAGGGTTGACAGCCAAAGCGGGCGTTGAATCATGACGGCGCAATACCAGCACGTCGAGTGCGTGAGAGTCATGGAGGGTTAAACCCGGATCAGGGGCTCACCTGTCGGCTTGTGTCCAGTATATTGAACTACACCTTCACTCTTATATGGGCGACTCGGCTTGAACCAATATGTACCGGGACATGATATTCATTAAGACGAGAGCCAACGCAGCCAGATCCGGATATCTTTCTAGGAAATCCGCCTTCCCTATTCTACCTCAGGTACTACCCAATGTGAGAGTTTCTCCATATCAAACACATTCTTCCATTCCAATATTCACCGCATCAGTACCCTGCAGGTATCCCGCAATAACCTCATAAGTATCCGTGAATCTGACATGTTACGTGTAGTCCGTAATTTAGACCACATAGCGATAGTTCTTCTGTATAGCCCTCGCCTCGGCAAGAGTGACACCCTCGATCTCAGCGGTCCTCTCCAGGATCTTCAGGTCCCTCGGGGTCAACGTCGAGTCCTCGTTCTGCATCCTCTCCAGCCTCTTGTTGTGCCTGATGAGCAGGAAGCGCAGCGAGATGGCGCTGGCCGCAGCGATGCACTGGAGGCCGATGCAGATGCCCAGAGCCGGCTTGTAGTGGGGGGCGTCACGGCTCTTGTACGTGAACGGGGTCCAGATCGAGGCGCCGTTGCCGATCGAGTTGATGAAGGCCAGCGCGGCGGCACGCTTTGCGGGTGGGCGGGGGATCGAGGAGGAGATCCAGGCGAACAGGATCCCGTTCAGGGCGAAGACGAAGACCATCAAGAAGAGCGAGAAATAGCGAGCCCCGAAGTTCGAGGACGTCATGAAGACTGGTGCAAACAGTTAGTAATCTGGACTGAGGGCGGAAGTGGCAGTGTTGTAGATCTCAAGAGTCGGGTATTCATGGGGTGTTAGATGGAGTGGATTTCGCAACGTACCGATATATCCTATGATCGTGATTGGAATTGGGTAGATGAAGAACCAGAAGCGCTTGCCCACACGGTCTGAGATCCGACAATGGGCATAGGTCCAGAGAACCATGAAGATGTACGGAGGCGCGCAGAGCAGGAGCGCGTGGATGTGGTCAGAAGCAATCGTCTCAGTGAGCGTCGGGAAGTAGTTCTGGATACCAGCGGCACCGTTCTGGCCGTGGTAGGCGGCGGCAAGGAGGTATGTCTTCGGGTCCGTCAGGGCCAGCTTGATGCCGCGGAGCTGTGACATGCCTCCCTTCTCGTCGATGTCGACCTCGGCGTGTTCGAGGGCGAGACGACGGCTCGCCACTCGCCGCTCATCCTCCGAGAGGCGCTTCCAGGTCTCAGGGAAGTCGGGGAGAATTATCATGGTCAACATTCCCAGGACCATCGTGATGGAGCCCTCCACGATGTACAACCACTGCCAGGCTGTGTATCCGCGCTCCCCAGCCAGACCGTTCAAGATGCCCGCTGCGATCAGGTTACCGAAGGCTCCCGAGATGAGAGACCCGGAATAGAAGATAGCCATGCGTAGGGAGAGCTCCTTCTTGGTATACCATTTAGATAGGTAGAAGAGTATGCCGGGGAAGAAGGGAGCCTCGACGAAGCCCAAGATGAACCGGCAGGCGATGATGCCCCCTGGCGACTTAACCTGGCTGGTCAGGAGGGAGACCAAGCCCCAGACAACTGTCTACATGATGATAGTTTCATGTTAGCACTTCGGCCGATCTGATGAATACAATGATTGGCAAGTCTCTTCAGAGGGGAATTGGATGCTTACAAAGAAGCCAATGTACTTGGACGGGCGGCCAATGTAGTTGAGCATTGCGTTCGACGGGATTTGCATGAGCACATAACCGACAAACAAAGTTGACAGACCGATCTGATATTGCTCGTCGGTCATGCCCAGGTCCGCTTCAAGTCCTTGAAGACGAGCGGCCGCATAGTTGTTGCTTGTTGTTGTCAGCCACTCCCGCTCCATTGTGTGACCGAAGGGATGATGAAGCTGACTTACCGGTCGATGTAGTTCATGAGGTAGATGAGAACGCAGAGCGGCATGATCAGGAGGTCAACTTTCCGTCTCAGCTTCTTCTCAACAACAAGCTCTTCTGGTGATAGCGCCCGTAGATGGTCGGCGAGCTCAACCTTCTCGTCCGATACCAAGTCATGGTCGTGGATATGCTCCGCGACGGGAGTGGCGTCTATCTTGTCTCCCATGATGCTGTGTAGATCGTGACTCGAGTAGTATCTTCGGCGAAGGGAGAAGAAGGCAGGCACGGAGAAGAGCGCCCAGTGCTTGCTGTGCTACTCAGAAGTTCCGTGGTCTGGGTTGAAGGAGGCGGCTGGACGATGTTGAATAAATACTATTCTCATGAACCCTCAAGACTCACGAAGACTCACAACCTTCATGATTGGACGCTACGGTTCCGTGCCGTGCGTGCATGCAAGGTGAGGGGAAGTCGAATATTCATTCCTTGGAACTATTTGGCACAACCTTGGTTACGCTTCCGAAGCACCCCTCCACGGTGTGCCGTCTTCCGGGGCCTTGCGTGCCTCAACGTTCCACCGAGGTTGAGTAGTCACGTTAAAGTTATCGGATATGCCCCCAGGCCCAACATCGGTAGTCATGGCCTAAACGAGTACGGTACTTCGTTACCCCATGGGGAGGACCCTAGCTATTGTTCCACTCGCTCTCCGCATCTCCACTCACCCCTTGCAAGGTTCCCCAGACTACACCCTTGGTTATATGTACTGTCTCTTGTCTACATGTACGGCAGCTCTGCGGCACAGCTCTGTGAGACAGCATAATCTACATCCAATAGCATCTACTGTGGGGCCCTCGAGGGCACTCGAACTACTGCTGATTGTAGTCATATATATTGAGTTGTGTAGACGAATACTGTGAGATATGAACAGTTGACTACGCTCAACACCGGCTTCGCTCTTGATGGCTCATGAGCCTCCTGGACAGCATGGGCATGGACGATGCTCGAGAGATTGCGAGATCCGTTCACGTCCACCAGTTCATACCCAAGTCCCCGGGATCTGCGTCTCCAATTAGGGGTCCCGAGGTCCATGGGGCCGGTCTACCAATCGGGTAACCAGGAAGCTCTGCGTTGGTGCTTAGTTGTCAACTGGTCAGCAGATGCTGCTGCACCTCAAACCTGGTTCCCCTACATCACCAAGTCCAGTACCTGCTCGAGGTGCTACCCCCCCATGATTCAACCGGTTGAGATCCCTGGGCGCCTTTGGGCCGAACTTGCCACACCAACGTGCTAGGCACATGACTTATTCCCTGAGGGATAGGCCAGTCCATGGTTGTTTCGAGTCTAGTCCCATGCAGTGACAGACAGGCCCACGGGCATAGCTAGGGCGTCTAGGTACGAAAATCAATCCCAGAAGCATACTTGCCGGCCTGTGGTATTGTTCAGCCGCGTCAGTCTTATACGGTCCCATCCCGATGCCCCTTCCAGTACCACATGCTCTGCGCCATACCGGATTCCAAAAGGTTGCCCCTCTTGGGGCCCTGGGTATCTCTCCCGGATATTTTTCCGTGAGGGAGGCCCTGGTACAAGGAGGATTCACTCCTGATCGACATAGAAGCCACCAACTTGGCGGTTGCAGCCATCACCCACGTGGCTATAAGGGTCCTAGTGACTACAAGCGTTGAACGAGCCATTGGAGTCGATGAGGCAGAATCTGGACCCACAAGCTGTGGAGAAGTACATGAAGCCTTCTGTGCGGTGAAATTATTGTCGCTCCAGCCGCATATATCATCATCGTGAAGGCACATGTAGACCAAGTCGCAGGCGCTTTGGCCGTCCTTTTAGACGGCCTGGTTGGGATGGCTGCCCGTGTACTAGACCATACCCTTGTTGATGGTGGCGGCGGCTCGGCCTGCCAAGGCGGCGGTGAGGATGGCGACGGTTGTTGGCTTCATGCTTGTTCGTGGTGTTGAAAAATTGTGTTCGAAGATGGGGAATGTAATTTCATCGCACCACACCTGGGCAATGTTCACCATATTTCGTGACGAGGAAGTTCTGTAAACCATTACATGGGAGTTGACAAGGCCAAATTGATATTTTTCTTCTCTCTTCTACATTTCAGTAGACTGTAGAGGACATCGAGAGGCCGAACATTGGCTCGCACGATGAGGTTGCGCAAGATGATTACTCCTTGTGTCTCACTTGCGGCGGAAAGCAGAGGAGTTGCTAGACATCGTGATACCTCTGTGCTCCTTCACTCAGCTGCCAAGCATGCTTGGATGCGTAATCACTGTATCGATTCTATATAAACAGATATGTAAGTCGCGGGATGGTGCCACACACTACGTAGTTCACATGAAGCAGCCAGGCACGCCCTCGATGTCTCCTTGTCCAACGCGGAGCAACCAGAGGCTTCTTAGATCTTCACAACACATTCCAAATTATGGTATCAGCTAGGCAATGAACAGAGCTTATTTGAATAGTGGACGCCACAGGGGGCGGGCGAAGGTTCGTGCGAACAAGCTATATAGATGTTAGATGCCTGTGGTCGTCTGTTCCTCTCTCGTACCCTCTTGAGAATGAGACCACGACCTTCGTATGATCAAATATGACTGCAAGGCCTGATCTGGATGGAAATTGAGGTTGAACTTCAAGATGAGAAGGTTGAAAGTAGGTAACCACATGAGTTTAGTTTTTGTTGGTTGGGGATTGGGCTTCAAACTCGGATAATCATGCGATGAGAATGGAAGTGGCTATTTATACAATCACATCTCGGAATGCAACGTATCCGGAGAGGTTCTGGCCAGTGATTAAGATGAACCAAAGGCTTTACTGTAGGCAACTTGCATACTGAGCACCTAGACAGTACAAGATACAAAAGGTCATGCATGGATGCGAGAGACCTTGGGAGTGCCATAATTATGCAACAACATACAAAGTTAGTCTGGAGAGCTTCACCGTGTATGATCAGGCAGGCTCCGCAGGTCCTCCGTGTGTGACATCGGCTCCCCCAATAATTATACACACCTCATTAATTATGTTCTGCAATTCTCCCCTTCCAAATCCGGGTATATGTTTCTGAGCCAACGGGCCTTCCAGCGACACGGGAATAAACATGGCAACCTTGAAAGCACGAGGCGAGCCATGAATGTGTGGCTTTTCCGTCATCGTGTTCCTTTTCCTCTCAAGATACTAGTAGGGACATCAACATCGAATAGGCCCGTCCATAGGTTCGGAGGCACCTATCCGAGATTGATTCAGACGTTCTGGGACTGATATCTTGGGTTCAGCTACCGATCCCTGCTACACACAAGTCTGGCATCTTTGACATGCCCCGTGGGTACCGAAATATGGCGGTGATAGCTTTGGGAACATTGGAAGCGTGTGTGGTACAAAATGTTGTGCGTCTTCATGAGTTGTGAAGCTGTGATATTCGTGATGTTGGTGAGACGTTCCAGAATGTTCCTGGGTGACAAATGCCACCGTTGGCTAAGAAGTGTAAATAGCTTAGTAATCATATCCTTAATAGCTGTTAAAGGCTGGGTTGACCCCTGTAGCGCTTACAGCAAGTCAGTCGATCGCGACGCAACTCCGGAATGTACACACTCGCAACTTACAACTTACAAGTTACACCCACGCTCACACTTACACTCGCATACATTTCTAGGTACTTACGAAGTAGGTACATAAACACCCAGGCCAAATCACCCCCGCGTCTTCCGATAATCTCACCGAAGCATCATTCCAGCACTGCTTAGGTGTTGCAGCGTTCCACTTGACCTAGAACTTCCTTCTTCTCCTTCTCCCTCTGCCTCGTCCGAACGCGACATCGCCTTTCTCCAGATAACCACAGCACCTAGAGCAAAACTACTCTGGGTCCAACCACAGGGGTCTTCACGAGCTCTATTCCTGCTCCTCCCCCTCCGATCACCCGAGTCGCACGGGCATTGATCGACAACAATCATATACACACATATACACATACACAAAGGCCATGACCATACAGGATGCCCTCGCTCTCAAGGAGCAGGGCAACAAGCGCTTTACAAAAGGTGACTATGCCGGCGCAGAAGGGCTGTACTCCCAGGCGTAAGTCCGACCTCCACTTTGCTACCCAAAACACCTTCTTCTCTCTCTCTCTCTCTCTCTTCGCCGTCTGGCCTCTGTCGGTCGCTTACCCTTCCCGCGCCCGCGCCCAGTATAATCGCCGACCCCAAAGACCCCCGCCTATACACCAACCGCGCCATGACGCGCGTCAAGCTCCAGCGCTGGGAGGACGCCATATCCGACTGCCAGGCCAGCCTCTCCCTGTCCCCGGACAACATGAAGGCCCTCTTCCAGATGGCCCAGGCCCAGCTCGAGCTCAGGGACTTCGACGCCGCGCTCGAGAACGCCGGGCGCGCCCACGAGATCGCCGCCCGGGCCGAGGACAAGTCGCTCGGCGCCGTCACGCAGCTCGTCCTGCGGTGCAAGAAGGAGCGCTGGGACGACAGGGAGCGCGCCAGGCTGCGCCAGGGGTCCGAGCTCGAGGGGGAGGTCCTCGAGCTCCTGGCCCGCGAGAGGGCCCAGGCCGTGGCCGAGTGCGCCGACGAGGGCGAGCGGAGGGACGTCGAGGCCGAGTGGGACGCCAAGGTCGCCGCGCTGAGGAGCACGTTCCAGCTGGCCAAGGGCGAGCAGGGGAGGAGGCGGAAGGTGCCCGACTGGGCCATCGACGACATCACCTTTGGGATCATGGTCGACCCCGTGATCACGAAGACGGGCAAGAGCTACGAGAGGGCGAGCCTGCTGGAGCACCTCAAGCGGTCCAAGACTGACCCCGTTACGCGCGATCACCTGGACGCGTCGGATCTGCGGCCGAACCTGGACCTGAGGGACGCCTGCGCCGAGTTCCTCGAGGAGAACGGCTGGGCGGTCGATTGGTAGGGCGACGAAGAGGCCACGCACGGCCGGCAGACGGAGACAGCGACAGTGAAAGCGACAGCCCCGAGGGGCCTCGGCCGGCCCCTGTCCAGGCGCAGTTGTCTGGTCTGCAAGACGTGGGCGGGCTTGAAGCGGCGGGCGGCCTACTTTCGATGATCCTTACCTTTGGCGCGTATGGATACCCCACAGGCGATTTGGCGATATAGTATGGTATAGGCACGGTATAGCACGGTATAGCATGGCATGGTACGGTATGGTATGGCATGGCGGGTAGGCATTGCGTTTTGTAGCTCATTTGGTTTATAGGCATGGTTCAGGGAAGCTGTTGCTGAATCAGCACTTCGGGCGTAGATGTTGTTATACATTGAGTCGGATCCCTCTTGGCATTATAGCGACACTCGTACACGTTTCCGGCCTCGGCCGTCTTGGACTCTTCTACCAGCGGAGCACCAGCTGTGAGCTCTCTGTGAGTTCCTGCTGCTGCAGTACTGCAGGGCTAGGTCCTACTCTCGACGCTGCCTTGCCTATCGACTGAGGTCTTATTGAGGCTGTGCCGGTTTCGCCTTGCAGGTTACAGGCATCACTAGGCTCCTTGGCGATCGGGGTGGCGTTGATCAAAACCGCGATCCTTGGGTCTTGGGTATCATTGTGATGACCGTTGCAATTTGGGTATCATCGCAGCGATCCACACCGGCCATAACCTCCGAGAACGATCTGGCGTGCATACAGGGTATGATGTCGCATTCGATACTGCGGCCGTTCGGTCTTGGCTACATGCTGCAACATGATAGTGGTGTTTATGTGCTTTCGCCGTACTTGTGCGCTTGATTGGTCGATGGGCGCGCCAAGGCTGGCTGTGCAAGATGCGGGCCGATCCATTGATTGTTTGGTTCTGTGGTTCTCATGGAGTCTCATCGATTCTTATCAGTTGCACTTCATTGCCTCATCGAAACGTAAATTCATTTGGGTATCTTCTTGCTCGCCCTGATTAGCTTCAGGGCATCGAGCATATATTTGAATCTCCTCTACTCCTCAAACCTGCACCAGTCCTTTCGTGTCCTGTCGTATTGCCTATTCTGGATGCCGCACCAATGGCACATGCCATATCAGCATGGTGTGCCCTCCGCGTCAACATCATCAGCAATTATCTGCTTCTGTCGTATACTCGGTCCCAACTTCCCAGAAGGTGGTCCAGAAGCGCCGCTGGAAGAACTTCCTGCGTGCACCGCTTGTGTCGACACAGTGTGTAGGACATACAAGTGCCAGTGCATGACTTTGTGCGTCAATGGTCAATATATAACGGCGTGGTTATATATAGCCGTTGCTGGTTGTGCTTCGTGAATCACGCTGTAGGCCCTCTACCCTGACGAGTCTCGAGGTTGGAGGACGTCGGCTCGTCAGTTGGGACGAGTCGCAGAGCAGGAGATGATGGTAGCTCGACGTGTATGATCGAGCTCTGGGAGACTATGCTTTGCTGATATACCCCCATGCAACCATACACTCAAAGACCGCCCCAGCCTTGCGTGAATCCCACGAAGACGGGTTTCTACTGCAGATCTCCTTGACCTGCTTCTTCTTCAAGGAGCCGTTACCCTTGACCGCTTCCCTGATGATCTCAGATTTGACCATGACGAAGGGCTTCGGTCGCATCCGGATGATCTCACATAGTCTGACCTCCTCCGGCGTGAGGAGATGATAATCTGGCATATCTCGGCTGAGCTGCATGGGCGTGACACCGGAGATGGGTTGTGGTACGTGTTTCGGTTTCTTTGAAGGGTCGACACCGTTGGCCACAACGACGCTGCCTCCATTGACACCGTTGGCGTGATTGCCGTTGGTAATCTTTGAATCTCCGTTTGCGACGGCGTCGCTACTTGGTAGACCGTTCTTCGCCATCGTCCGTATTGGTAGCTCCGGAGCCACCAGAATGGCAGCGCCACTTGGTGGCTCGGACTGAATAGGTTGCTTGCTGCGCTGCGCCGCAGCCAATCGTTCTCTATCCATCGAACCCATTGGTATCTTGTTCTGCGCACGTGATACTTTGTCTTGTTCGTATTTCTCGCCGGTTCGGAGGTCACCAATGCCCATGTTTCGCCAGTCCTGAAGCTGCGCGATGGCTTGGCGGAGGTTGAGCTCGTCGATGAGTCCCTGATTGAAGTCCTCAAAGTCCTTGTGATTCATCATGCGCGCGAACGGCTTGGCCTTGTTGAGCACGTCCCGCTCTTCCTTGGATCGTTTCTTGTCCAGCTTGGTATTCTCCCTGTAGTCTAACAGATTATGCTCGAACACGACCTTTTTGCGCTCGACACGTTGCGTCAACCTGCTGTTGTAGATCTCCATGACCGTCAACTTGAGCTCCATCTCGGGTTCCAGTTGGCCGGTATTCGGGTTGATACCATCACCAGGCTCGAACTGCATGAGCTGAACAGCCTCCTCGGCTTCATTGGCATGTTCCGTCTCGAATTCCAGGCGTCCAGGCATATAACCCTGGATTTCGTGACATGATGGAACACTGGCGGTTGGTTTGGTCTTGGGTGGTGGAGCAGGGGCGTTCTTGATTGCGTCCTTCCGTTCCTCGATCCTCTGTTTCTTTCGGGCCTGGAAGTCTTCTCTTGTTGTCAAATTCGCCAGTGAGGTATCATTCGGGCTACATCGCTCAGGGAGGGGAAACCTCGAGGATTGAATGTAGACTTTCTCGTAGTGGTCCCTGACCTCGTCCTTGGTGCGATATCCACCAATGTGATCAGCGATATCGGCCCACGAGCCAATACCGTAGATCTCGCAACCCTCGAGGAGCAGAAGCTCCTCATCAGCTCCCCAGTCCTCGTCGAAAATCGGGAAAGAGTTTTGTTCTATAACTCGGTAAGGGTGCGTTGCTGGCTGGTGGTTGTTGCTCGCGGAGCCTTTGGAGAAGCACTGGACGCAGAGGTCGTAGTCGTTACAAGCAGCGTGGGCGCATCGTATCCGGACCTGAAAGGGTGTGAAGTAATGTCAGCGAAATTGTCAAAGTGTAAGTTTAGGCATGTTGACAAGGGGTTGTGGACTCCAGGTCACTTGCGCCCAGGCCGTGAATGCCAGGCAGCAAGCAGAGGAAGGGTAGGGTGCCAAACTCACAGTGGAAGTAATGTCCACGGAGCACACATCACAAATGTACTTAACGCCTCCCTCGCTACCGCGGGTGGCCGTTTTCTTCCTGATGACAGCCATGGTGGCTGCTAAGGATCAAAGCAACAACGCAGCCGGGCGTGGAGTCTTCGACAAGCGTGGGGATCTGGATATCTGGTTCGCAATGCAACGTAAAGAGGCCGGCGCCCTTCATGGAAGGGATGGATGCAACAGGGGCGACGTATATGTATCGATCAATTTCTGATTCTGCGACGCGCTGGTTCGATGGGCTGGGATGGCTAGGGTGTCTGCAGACGCGCATTGATGATGAAGGTTGCGTTCGAGGAGCCAAAGCCGAATGATGTTATGTCGACCTTGGAGCGGATGCAGCTCAGCAAATGTGGAGTCTGGCGCCATCAGGGAAGAGCGATCAGGGGACACCTCGGGTGACACGGACGCTGGGACGTCAATGTTTGGCCGCCGCACGGGGACAGTGGGACCCAAGCCGAACGGTAGGTACCTTCAATAAGCTTATCGCTTATCTGTGCGTGAACTTACAATGTATCGTAACTCCCTTACATCAGTAGCTGGGCTGTCGCAAGATGAATGGGTACCTGGGTGTTTCCCGACTCCCACGTCGCAGTGCACCTATGTGTACCACGGCTCCGTACCTGGCTATCGTAGTATGTCATACCATCACGAGAACGTATCGTCAATGGTAGTACCAGTACGTGCAGTAGGCATAGGCCCACTTCCGGAGCCGATTTCCCCGTGGTATTTCCCCGAATTCAAGCTTCCAACATCTGAAAGCTCCACACCACAGCCGACTCGCCGATGCCAACCGGCGAAAGCTGGGGACGGAACGTTGCGACCGCTCCAGTGACAGCCGCCCCGCCATAACCAGGAACATGGTATGGTGGGGGTGCTGAAGTACATAGAGTAACACCACTTACAAACACATGATGGGAACTTTTGCGCATAAAAAGGCTCATTCTTCCTTCCCTACTGCACCCTGAGGAACCTCTCAGCCTTCCTAGCAGGGAATCATTCGATCCATACGCGAGAATATACATTCAGGATGCCCGACAAGATCCTCGACGACATCTCCCACCGCAGATACAACCCATTGACTGGGTCATGGCTGCTGGTGTCACCC
Source organism: Cytospora leucostoma (assembly GCA_003795295.1). Lineage (NCBI taxonomy): Eukaryota > Fungi > Ascomycota > Sordariomycetes > Diaporthales > Cytosporaceae > Cytospora > Cytospora leucostoma. The sequence continues at coordinate 104,005 of LKEB01000056.1, read as the reverse complement.
CACCGAACAAAGCGACCCTGGCAGTGAGCAGACATTCGACGAGATTATAGACCGCACAGCCTGATTTCTGATGATTTGGATTATAGAGGACAGCAGGAGTCTGCGCAAGCAAACACATTGCCGGACTACGATCCCAAGGTTCGCCAATGTCCTGGCCACATCGCATATATCGGTCTCGGAAGAAAGCTGACTCGGTGACTTGCAACAGTGCTACCTCTGCCCCGGCAACGCGCGCGCCCAGGGCGACAGCAACCCACAATATAAAAACACTTTTGTATTTGTGAATGACTACGCCGCCGTCAAGGAGGAGCAAGCCGAGTACCACGCGCCCGAGCCCAAAGGCACTGACGACCTCTCCTCTCTCCTCCTTCGGGCCGAGCCCGTGACGGGGAAATGCTACGTCCTGACCTTCAGCGCCAAGCACTCCGTCACGCTGGCCGACATGACCGCCCAAGACATCCTCCCGGTGGTGGAGACTTGGACGCGCATCTACGCCTCGCACCTATCACCGTCGAGCCCACTTGCCAAGGTGGCCGGGGAGTTGGCTCTGCTGAAGAGGGAGCCCGCGCCGGAGAACAAGGTTGACAAGCCAAAGAACCAGCTGAGATACATGCAGATCTTCGAGAACAAGGGCGCGGCGATGGGCTGCTCAAACCCTCATCCGCACTGTCAGATCTGGACGACGAGCACGCTGCCTGAGGAACCGGGCAAGGAGATCGTGCAGTTGACCAAGTACCGCAAGGAGCACGGCGGCAGACACCTGCTCGCGGACTATGTCAAGCTCGAACTGGAGAAGGGCGAGCGTGTAGTGTGGCAGAACGAGGGCTTCCTGGTAGTGTGTCCATGGTGGGCCGTCTGGCCGTTCGAGGTTATCGTGATTGCGAAGAGGCATGTGCGTGCGCTGGTGGACCTGACGGATGACGAGAGGCTGTGGTTTGCGGAGGCTGTCCAGCAGGTCGCGAGGAGGTACGACAACCTCTTTGAGTGCAGCTTCCCCTACAGTAAGTCCATCCACGTTCTCCTTGAAAGAAGAGCACGGCTGACACAAGCACAACCAGGCTCCGGTATCCACCAGGCGCCCCTCGATGGCACAGAGGAAGAGGTCGAGAACAGCTACTTCCACATGCACTTCTACCCGCCTCTGCTTCGTTCCGCCACGGTACGCAAGTTCCTCGTTGGGTACGAGCTGATGGCCGAGCCCCAGCGAGACATTACGCCGGAGCAGGCGGCGGCGAGGCTCAGGCCGCTGGGTGGGGAGGTGTACAGGAAGAACCTCTAGAATTTTAGAAGTAATTACATCATCCACATCATGTGGCCACTTAGATTTGTACATCATCGGTATCACAAGGAGTAGTAGCACAGAGAGCGCATGTCCCAGCAAACCCCGGGAGTCTGCCCTTCCGGTTACATCCTTAAGATGGACCTCCTTTGGGGGTTACACCTCAAGACTGCCCCTTTGCAAGCAGCCTCCCTGGGCTATCACCCCACGGGATCAGCTTGTGCTCCTCGGGATCGCCCCACTCACGCCTTCACATAATGGCCGTACTGCAGCGCCATCCAGAGGCTCCCACCGAACGCTGCCGAAAGCGGGAACGCATGCTCCCACCCCAGCCTGATCGTCTTGAATACCAGAATCTCACTGCTGAAATGTCCGGCCGCCACCAGGTGCGTCAATAGAGATAGCTGGTAAAGGGCCCCGTCGTTGACCTTGTACGCGCTGTACACCCTGATAAGGCCGGCGAGGATAGTGTAGACACCGAACAGACGCGCTGCGAGGGGCGTGACCTGGTCAGTGGCCGTGGGCTTGTCCTTGAGAGTGGTGGCGGAGACGACAGGCTCGAGTTTGGTCACGGAGTCGGCTTTCGCGGAGGGATCGGCCACGAAGAGGCCGTTATAGATGCGCCGGGTGAAGTGGAGGGTCAAGAGGTTCTGCACCGCGTTTCCGATGGCCGCCACGGAGACCTGGGGGGCATTCAACAGTTAGCACTTAGGTGGAGCGGTGAACAAGAGCATTGTTTAGTCTTACCACCAGGAGATAGTAGGGCAAAATGCCGTCCTCGACGGAGGGCAGGATGGTAAGTAGGCTGGCCATTTTCGCAGAATAAGAGGGTTTGCAGTTTTGAATTTCTAGACGCCTGGCATGAATCAATGAGAAGGTAGGAGAGAGATTGGACGTTGATGGTGTGAGTTGGGGTGGGTTCGTGCTATTTACAAACTGCCCTGGTGTACAGTAGGTTGGTGGTGTGATAATTGCTGCTGTTGGCGTTGGCAGGGGAATAATCCTACGGGATCAGAGGAGCTCCGATTCGGCTTGATAATGGCCCAAGCTCCCCAGCAAGCAGCAACTCCAATTGTTTCCAACATTGGTGACGGGAAGTCGGAGCCCCCGGAACCGCACTGTAACCCCTGGACTATACTGAGGTACCTGGTTACGTAGCATTGGTCCCAACCCCAGAAATTTGTTGACTCGGGTCGTACTCGTCCCTGAGCTCCTCCCACCTAGCCTTGGACTTTACTTTGACCAACGTTATCGTGCGCAATACGACACGGACAAGATGGACTACGTCAAGAACATTCCACAGCCTGTCCAACTGGCCTTTGCCGGCGTTGGTGCCATCTACCTCGCCAGCCGCGTTGTCAGCTACGTACAACTGCTCCTCAACCTCTTCGTCCTCAGCGGTACCAACCTCCGCAAGTATGGGCGTCCCGGATCATGGGCTGTCGTGACCGGCGCATCCGATGGACTGGGCAAGGAGTATGCGAAGCAACTCGCTGCAAAGGGATTCAACCTTGTCCTTGTTTCCCGAACCCAGTCTAAGCTCGAGGCTCTGGCTCAGGAGTTCAAGGTTGAGACCAAGATCCTCGCCATGGTATGCGAACCATCCCCAGTGCCTGCTGCCCTACCCACCTACTGACCCAGTCAGGATTACTCCAAGGACGATGCATCCGATTACGACCGCCTCGCTGAGCTCGTCAATGGCCTCGACATCGCCATCCTGATCAACAACGTTGGCCAGTCGCATAGTATCCCTGTCCCTTTCATCGAGACGGACAAGAAGGAGCTGCAGAACATTGTCACCATCAACTGCTTGGGCACCCTGAAGACCACCCAGATCATTGCTCCCGGCATGGCGCAGCGGAAGAGAGGCCTCATCCTGACCATGGGGTCCTTTGGAGGCTGGATGCCCATCCCCTACCTGGCTACGTACAGCGGATCCAAGGCCTTCCTGCAGCACTGGAGCTCTGCCCTCGCGGGAGAGCTGAAGCAGAGCAACGTCGACGTTTACCTCGTCCTGTCCTACCTTGTCGTATCGGCCATGTCCAAGGTCAGGAGGCCCAATGCCTTGGTCCCGAACCCGAAGCCCTTCGTCCGGGCAACTCTCGGCAAGATTGGCCTCGGAGGAACGCAAAACATCGCATACACTTATACTCCCTGGTGGAGCCATGCCATCATGCAGTGGTGGGTTGAGAAGACGATCGGTTTCGGTAGCAAGATCGGAATTGGCTTCAACCTCAAGAGCCACAAGGACATCCGAGTCCGTGCTCTGCGCAAGGCTGCAAGGGAGGCGAAGAAGGAGTAAGGCAGGAGGATGTGACTGGTGGTGGCTACTGGAAACAGTACCAATTGTATCATCCCTCTGGGAGGCCATGGGCCTCAGAAGATAATGGAATCGAAGGTTGGAAGGAAGCCTTCAAGGCAGTGACAGGCAAGGCAATCTACGAAACATCTAGAGAGCTGCCGAGATAGGAACCGTATGTAGTGGAGCAACATAGTGGTCCTTATATATAGACCTTAAGGCCTCGAACGGGACAAATCCAAGCAGCGTTTCATGCATCATTTGTATTGAGGGGGGAAGGGGAGTGCGGCCGTAGAGGTCAGCCTGTGGTATATTCGAGATCGGATATACCAAGTAACATGGAGCATTCAGAAAGCCATGACATGACCTTAGATGACGACCATAGCGAGGTAGGTACATAATCTTGGGAAGGTGCCTATAAGTATGTACTTGAAGCTGTGCGACCGAAAGAGGTTTAGCTCGACTCAAAGAGCGCGCAGCTTCGCGTCTCCACCGAAAATTGGCCCAAGCACCAGAGCATCACTGATTTGTTCGGGACAAAGCAGCAAAGCAGCAGAGCAGCAGAGCAAACCATAGCAATCTGCAATCCGTCACCAGTACTGCCAACACTACAGCATCAGCGGCACCGGCAACAGTACCAGCACCAGCACCTGTGCATTGATCCCTGCAAACAAAACTTTTGTTTACTGCAGCTTGTTTGCACCACACACGACAGACCTCCGTCAAGCCATCAACCGACCCTTGCAAAGCTGAACCGTGGGACCATTCCACAATCGAGACACCCACCATCTTTCATCTTGAGCTTCCCGTTCGCTGCCCCGAGTGTTCGACTCGAATCGACTTGATACGGTTCAGATCCCATTAATGTTGCGATAGCTTGGGAGCTCCTTGCGCGGGAACCGGCTGCCTTTGCGCAAGACGAAGACGGCGACGACGCCGGCGACGGACGAGAAGCCGCCCTCCTGCTGCCGCCCGCCCAACCTTCAGACTATAACCCTTCGCGGCAGAAGAACGTCATAAGAGGGAGCCCCTCACGTCAAGACTCGTTCGTGGTCGAGCTACCACGCTATACTCACCATGGCTACGACGACTCCGTTGCGCCAGCTGCCCGGCGCATTCATCCAGACTCCTGCGCCGCCAAACGACAATCTGCGACGGAACCTATTCGCAGATGCAACACCTACTAGCTCACGAGGTGGTCCTCTTGGCAGAGATCCTGCGAGACCTCTAGCATTGGGCAGATTCCCTCCGCCACCAGCAGTACCAGGTCCACCTGCTACCATTGCACCACCACCTGCTCCAGAGAATGCACCCCCAGTGCTCAAGGCCGCCAGGTTCGTCAATGAGCTTCTTCAGCTGGATGGAAGCTATCCAGATCTGGATTCATACTGCAGACGTACGGGAAACACCCTCACACCCCCCCTCCCACTTTGGTCGTGCGTGACATCAGGAGCGACACTTGCTAACATCCCCACGTAGCTGGCGCCTCCTCCGACTACGATCTAGCCGTTGCCGACCCAGCGCTGGCTCCTTTCTACAAGCCTACGATGTACCCTATACCCGACCGAGTCTTCGAACACTTCGACCGCGGCCAGGTCGCAACAAAGATGGGACTGTTCACAGAGATAAATCATGGCTGGGTTACTATTGATAATGCGTTGTATCTCTGGGACTACACCCACCCAGACCCCGAGCTGATCGGATTCGAAGAGTCACCCCATACCATCACCGCACTGGCACTCGTTCCTCCGAAGCCTGGCGTCTTCGTCGGTACCATCACGCATATACTCGTTCTCGCTACCGCAACCGATATTATCCTACTTGCTGTTTCTGCTGCGCCCACGGGCACGGGCTCACATGCCGTGAACCTGTACTCGACGAGGATGTCACTACACAAGGGCAGCCTCGATGTGAGCTTCATCGCAGGCTCGGCGGATGGGCGTATTTTCTTTGGCGGTCGCAACGACACCGATGTGTACGAGCTCTACTACCAGCAAGAAGAGAAGTGGTTTTCCAGTAGGTGTGGAAAGATCAACCATACACACCCAGGCTGGTCATCTATCGTACCGAGTCTGCCCAACCCCGTTGCCCTTTGGACGCCCACTTCAAACGAGGCCCTGGTCGACATCGTTATAGATGACAGTCGGAAGCTGCTATACACGCTGTCCAACAACTCGACCATACGCACATACCATCTGGAGGGGCCAGACAAGCTGAACAAGTGCATCGAGAAGGATAGGCTCTCCTGCCTGCGGGACATCACCCACATGATACCCGCATCCGAGCTGTTGACGACCAACATGGTGATCGTGTCCATTAGCCCAATTTCGTCGAGGGAAGCCTCGAAACTCCACCTCATGGCCTTGACCAGCACTGGCTGCCGTATCTTCCTCAGCGCGACCAGCTCAGCCTACTACATGGGCAACTCAACGTCGGGTGCAGCGCCGCAAAGTATGCAGGTGCAATTTGTCAAGTTCCCTCCTTCAACCAACTACGTCCCTGCGGGACAGCAGGTCATCAACGGTGCACCTCTGGACACAACCTCCCAGACACTGGTGACGAGCAGGTTTGGCCACCGATACGCTCCCGGCTATTTCTTCGATTTTGTCACTAAGAGTGACAACCCCAACACCGATATCCTCTTCGTCTCAGCGCCCGAGACCGGCCGGATCAAGGCCGCGGCTCATACAGCCGGCACGTCTATAAGATACCATGAGGGTGCGAACTGGATCGATCTTGGACAAGGCATACGAGTTCTGGCCATGGGCCCAACCACGCCGCAGTTCGCTGCTGCAGGGCAACCCTTGGGCTTTGGTAATGAGCTGGCTGTACAGTTCGACCAGGCTCCTTCCGAGTTTGCCGTCATGACCAACGTCGGCATCCACATCATTCGGCGACGGAGAATGGTCGATATTTTTGCGACCGTCCTACGGAAAGCTCCAAGTGATGATGCAATCAGGGACGATGTGAGGCGATTCAGGGAGCTGTACGGGCGGCAAGAGACCGTCACGACTGCTCTGGCAGTTGCCTGTGGTCAGGGCAATGACATGCGCAGTGGCGCTGCTCGTGTGATTGACCAGGTCACGCTAGACCGGGCACGAACCGTATTCGTTGAGGAGGGCGGCACACCACAGGTCTTCGATGTTGACACAGTGGTGTTGTCTCACCGACATCACGCACTCGGCCAATATCTGGCTCGATTGGTCCGGTCATTATGGAGGGCAAGAGTGGTCACACAAGGAGTAGGCGCGGCAGGTGCTATAGTCGTGAACTCGACCGTCCCTGTTGCCAAGCTCAACTCTGTCCAAGAAAGCCTGGATCGGTTACGAAATTTCCTCGATGCAAACCGAGGCATCATTCAGGGTCTGCAGGGTCCCCTGCCGACTATTGGCGACCGCCGTGAAGAGCTCGCCACCCAGCACGAGCACCAGGGCCTACATTCCCTGCAGCGACTGATGGAAAACGTTGCTGAGGGCATCTCTTTCGTTCTCATGCTCTTTGATGAGCGTGTAGCGGACATCTTCGTTCGGCTCGACGCACCCACCCAGACGCAGCTGCGGGAGCTCACCTACGAAGAGCTCTTCTCGCAGACCAGCGGAAGGGAACTGGCTAAGCTTCTCGTCAAGGCCATTGTGAATCGCAACATTGAGAGCGGCGCCAATGTGGAAACGGTAGCAGATGCCCTGCGAAGGCGGTGTGGCAGCTTCTGCAGCCCCGACGATGTGGTTATCTTCAAGGCCCAGGAGCAACTGAAGAGGGCAACAGAGGCGGCTGGCAATGGCAACCTTCTTCGCCAACTCCTTGGAGAGAGCCTGAGGCTTTTCGAGCGTGTCGCTGGTAGTCTTACCTTTGCTAACCTCCAAGGTGCGGTCCAGCAGTACATTGAACTGCAGTACTACGCAGGCGCCATCCAGTTGTGCCTTAGGGTCGCCCAAGAGAAGGACAGGGGCAACTCGGCCCTGTCGTGGATCAATGACGGCAAACCTGCGAACGACCCTCGGCAAGCCACTTATAACGAGCGCCGGCACTGCTATGACCTGGTCCATGAGGTCATGCAGCGGCTCGATGCCGTCTCTGCCACTGAGCCAGATCTGATTGATGGGCGGCCTACCCTTGCAGCCACAAAGCGCGCCGAGGCGTACAACGTGGTGAACGGCTCCAATGATGAGGTATTCCACTTTGACTTATACGAGTGGTACATCGAGCAAAACTGGACGGACCGAATCCTTGCCATCGACTCACCCCACGTCATCACTTTCCTCGAGAGGATCGCAGGGACAGATGCCCGGCACGCCGACCTGCTCTGCCGATTCTACACGCACCGCGGGCGTTTCTATGAGGCCGCCGAGGTGCAGGCTGACTTGGCAAAGAACGAGGCGTTCCCACTCGGCATCAAAGATCGGATCACCCTACTTAGTCGGGCCAAGGGCAACGCGAGCGTGGCTACGATCGGTATCAGCAGGCAGCACCAGCAGGTGCTCAACCATGATGTAACGACCATGCTCGAGATTGCACACATCCAGGATGATCTGCTTGAGAGGTTGAGGACAGATGATCGAATCCCAGTGGACCGCAAGGCAGACTGTGAGGCAGCTCTGGATGGTCCTATCCTTTCGCTGACAGAGGTAAGCTATACATAATCCAGTGAGCCTGATAATATTGACCGGTGGCTAACTGTGCGCTCCTTCATAAACAGCTATTTAACGGCTTTGCCGAGCCAGCAAACTACTACGACCTCTGCCTCCTCATCTACCACGCCGCGGATCACCACGCACCCCGCCTCATCACCGAGACATGGCGGAACCTGATCGACGCTGCCCACGCCGAGATCGTCGCCGCGCAACTGGCGTGGGAGGACGCCGGCCGGCCCTCAAACGACCCAGACCTCTCACCCCCACCCCTGCCGTACGAGCACGTCATCACCAGGGTCCAGGACATCGCGCACCGGACCTCCCTGAACAACCATGTATTCCCCATCGAGACGGTCCTCACCATCCTATGCGAGTACGCCGTCACCCAGGGCCAGGACGAGACCATCGGCGCGGACTCCAACTGGCCCGTCTACCTCTTCATCAACAACCTGCACGTGGCGCACCCCATCGTCCTGCGGGTGCTGGAGCACATCCTCGACGCCCAGGAGGCGCCCTTCACCGGCCGGCGGCGCAAGGTGGTAGTCCGCTGGAGCGCCGCGGTCATCGACCTCTGGCTGAGGGAGGTCGACAGGAAGGGCATCGACGGTGCCAACGGAGGTGGCCTCGGCCTGTGGGTCGTCGACGTGTTGGGCGCCTGTGAGCAGATCATGGGTGACGTAATTAAGGCGGAGAGGAACGAGACCGTGAACCGCGAGAACAGGCTGTTTATCAACGACATCAGGGAGCTTGCTTTGAGGCTGAACCAGGTGGTAGTCGGGGGCCAGGACGGACGGCAGAGTATAGGAGGATTCTATTACTGAGGTGGGGTGAATACAGGCATGAGATAAGAAGCCTTGATAAGGGACGGCCAGGGGGGGAGGAGGACTGGTGGTGAGAGGAAGCGGAGAGGAGGAATTAGTCCACTGCTGTCGAGGCCAGAGTATGCAAAAGAGACACTCGGTAGAAACAGGAGTGGGGATATCCATGTCGTGGCAGCGCGCTGCTGCTATCAGAAGAGCTGAAGAGCAGGCCCATGTGCGATTCGGAGGGTAGGATGGTATTTGGGAGTCATGATACATTTGTGTACAAAATAGATATTGTTCTGACAAGGTTTCCTCGCCTTCTCCTTCTCTGATCAAGGGGACCAAGGATGTGTGTAACCCGGGCCAGGCTGACCTGCAAGACTCAGATGGTGCTTCTACCACGATGGACGGGACGACGGCCTTAGGAGCTCACTGGTGTGTTTGATCAATGAGAGTAAACGATTTCGGAATAAGTATACAGCCTATACTCATACCAATTCATAGGTTACTTTCCCCGTGTGTTTTGTACCGCCGTCCAAACTTTCCTCCCGAAACACAATCTTTTCCTTAACCAAGAACGCCCCCAGAAACAAGACCGACCAACAAACCCCCATTCCTTCCCCAGCAACGATCCCAAGGTAGACCAGCACCAATCACCAGAACAACAAATACGAAGCCACCACCAACGCCGCCAGCCCCCAACCAGCCCTCGAGAAACGAGCGCCTCCCGAAGTGGCAGGCACTTTCGTTGCCGTCACGTTGTTAACAGTCTTGGAGTGCTTCGGGACCCGGTCATGTCCCAGCCCATTAAGCTGTACCTGGACTCGCTGCTGTACCTGCTCTTGCTCCTGCTGCTGCTGATGCTCGTGCTGTTCATTCTGGTTCTGCTCCTCAACTTGTCCCTGTTCCTGTTCCTGCCGCTGTTCGAGCGCCTGTGCCTGTACCTGTGCCTGTACCTGTACCTGTACCTGTGCCTGGCCGGCAAATCGCCCCGCCGGGATCTTGGTAGGTTTCAACTTGAACCCCTTGGGTGGCAACTGACCGCCCTCGAAGGGGTCCTGTATCGTAAGGGTCGTCATCTTCTGAGGCCTACCAGCAAGAATCAGCCTCTTCTTAGGGTAGTGGTGAGTCGTCGTCGGTGGTCCAGTAGGGCCCGGGGTGGGGACGATGGCCTGAGTAGCCTTGGGGTCCGGGCCTGCCACGGTCTTGTAGACTGTCGTGCAGTCGCCTGGTCTCTCGCACAACGTCGCTATGATACTAGTATAATGGGAGACGGTGGTGGAGGTTGTGGTTGTTGGGCTAGAGGTGGGACTGCTTGCTGCCGCCCCCTTTGTCTTGGGGGTTGCCGTCACGACCTTATAGACCGTCTCGCAGTCGGGGTCCTGGTCTCTCTTGCACCGTATCCCGAGAATCCTAGTAACATAGGAGACGGTGGCAGAGGTTGTGGTTGTAGGACTGGAAGTCGATCCCGTCGATGCCTCACCCTCTGCCCTGGGAACCAGTGTCTGTTGGTATTGCTTCATCACACCATTCGGTGGCAGGGTGTGAGCATGAAGTCTGTGGCTCAAGGCTGGCCTCATCGCAGCCTTTCGGGACTCCTCCTTTGGGGCGTCCGGAGGCGGCACAACCGCCCTTTCCATCATCTCGCGACCACGGCCACGACCCCCAGACATCCACGACCCGCCAGTGCTGGGGTTGCGGTACCAGTTCCGCTCCGGATCACCAAGACACTGGCCCACGGTGACGAGGCGGTACCCTCTCTCCCGCGCATTGTCGATCATGTAGGCCACGAGCTCTTCCACAGTCCTCTCCCGGATATTATGCGCAAGGACGATCAGACCCCCAGCCTCGTCGTTCTCCAACCCGGCCTGTCGGACACCTTCGTCGAAGTTCGCCCTCGCCGCGTCGTAGTCGCCCACCCAGTCACGCGTGTCAACATCGGCGTTGATCACATGGTACCCCAGCCTACCCACGGCATCCAGCGCCAGCCCGTCGGCGCTGAAGTACGGCGGGCGGAAGTAAGTCGGTATCATCCCCAGCGTCTCGACGAGGGCCTGCTCGTTGCGCAGCATCTGGTCGTTGACACCGTCCCGGTCCAGCGTCATGAGGTCCATATGGCCCCACGTGTGCGTGCCGACCTGGTGGCCCTCCTCGACCATCCGCCGGAGGAGTTGAGGGTGGTCGTGGCCCGTCAGCTGGCCTTCGGTGTCCATGTTGCTACCGCAGACGAAGAAGGTCGCGTTCGCGCCGTAGTCAGCGAGTAGGTCGAGAAGTTCTGCGGTGTACTCCCATGGACCGTCATCGAAGCTGAGTGCCATCGTGTTTGGTTCGGTGCAGTGCTCGATGACCGTACCGTAAGGGATGGAGCCTAGGTCCGGGCGAGGGAGGTGGGTGAGCCATTCCGCGGTAGGGCGTGGGTATGTGTCCCTGGGAGATATGAGGGGTGTGTCTCTCAGGGCCTTGTTATTCATGGAATTCCCATCTCGCAAAGGCGTTTGCCGTAGCTCTTCTTCGATGGGAACGCCGTCATCGTCTTTGGGGTACGGAGGTGTTGCGGAAGCAGTATTCTGGCTGGAAGATGGGGCGAGAGCGTGTGCCAGGATTGGCAACACGACCAGCGATATTGTTATATAGAATTTCATACTGAGCTCTTTCAACTCGGGGAGAATAAATGTCGTGCTTCAAAGTGTTGAGTGACGAGAATATTCGGTCAGCGGATTCTAGGTGATAAATGTCGACGCTCGACGCTCGACGCTCGACGCTCGGAACTCGTGATCGGGAAGGCCTCGGCTGCTAGAACACCAAGCAAGGTCAAAGAGCGAGCACTTGGGTGAAGCTAAAATATCGTATTGGGTCTCTCTCATTGATCTCATGGCGCCGGTCCATGTCCCGGTGTTGATGCACCACAGATGCAGACGGCGGTGCGTGCGAGAGGCGGTTCTGATAGATCAGGCTTGTGAGCCGTCTCGAAGCATAATTTCCAGAGGAAGGAGGTGGACATCGGAATGTATGGAGCAACACTATGAACACATAGGGTTTGTGGTGACAGATGGACTGTCATGTCCTGGACATCAGTCGTCACTTCCATGTTCTCATTCCGACTTACATATCTCGCGGATATACAGTCAGGCACGAATCAATGTTATCTTCAAGCTCCTTCCAACCACTCAGGCGAGTCGGTTGCATATCGGCATTGACCAAAGGCGGGCGGCGTCAACATGGTCCTAGGCCCTGGGAGCTAAATGCTTCTGGCTCTTCAAAGTGCGCATGGAGGCTTCAACATCTCTAGAATCTCGGCCACGTCCGTTCCCAAAGGGCTCTGAAACCAGTGGATGTTATATGACGGTGATCAGGCTTAGTGCCTGTCATGATCATCACCTGAGAGTGGCACTCGGTCTTCCCAGGCGCTTCAACCCCCATCTGTCAAAGGTTGATGAAGAATGAAATGCCCATGGTATATTCTAGACTGTACATCGACCCATCAAGATTCGTGACAGAGGATCAACATGACAGACGTCGTCGTCCTGAACGTGATGACACAGACCGATAGAATAGAAAGTGACCACCAGATAAAGTCGGTACCCTGGGGCCGATAGGTATATTGTCAGTTAGGTTATATAGCAAGGCAATGGAAGAGCCATGTCTTGTAAATTCTCAATCAGCCTTACTCCTCTGAAGATCTTATTCTGATAACCTCGCAAGCCCGCCATGGCTTGCGCACATACGAATAAGTTACTAAGTACTCACATCGTGTATGGGCTGGCTGGGGGATGGTGGGGGGGGGGGNNNGACCATCTAAGCAATCACCGGCTACCTCAAAGTTTCACGATGAGAAGGCTCTGCTCGCCCCATGCACCTCAGCTAGGATCCAAACTCCAATATTGCTATGCAAAATTCCCACTCGGTCCCTCTCCATCTACAGAAAGACATGAGTTGCTGGCGCCCCGGGTCTTCCCAACCCAGAGATCTATTGAGTATCCAACAGCTGTCCCCATTCCCTTCCCCCAGACCGGGCCAGGCCATACCATATATACTTTTGCATGCATGCATACGCTTCTGTTCTATCCTTCCCAGTCATGACAACCTACCCAATGCCATACAGTATGCAAGTAGCGGAATGTATCCTCCCTCGTCATAATCGTGTCAGAGTTTCCGTCCCGCCAGCCGTTTTTGTGATAGCAGAATGCATACAGCCAGCCTTTCCAAACAGGCAAACAAAATTCCCAAGAATAACAGCACCAAGCGCCGAGCTTGCAACAAATTTTCAGGACGCCGTCGTATCGTTACACTCCAAGGTCAGATCAAAGCAAGAGAGCAGCGTCTTGCTCACCGTCGTCTATACGGAGGAGTTCCGAACCCGCCACTACTACCACCCTGGCTCCCGGGCCCCGACCCGTGCTTCGGTGGTGGCGGCGGCGGCGGCGTCTGGCCCCTGGAACCACTCCTGCTTCTGCTCTCATGCCACCTCCTCCTATGCTGCTCATACTCCCTCACCTCGGAGTTGCCCTTCTCGTCCCCACTGCTGCTGCTCCCGTTCCTCCCTGCCCGTGGCGGAGAGGTATCGGTGATGCCCCGTCCGTAGCGGGCCGTCTTGTCGTCCGTATAAGGCAAGACGTCATCGTCGTAGAGATCACTGCGCCCGTCGTCGTCGTAATCGTCTTCCTCATAAGCAGGCAATGCCGTCTCGGATGAGTACGCCCCGCCAGCATCTTCTGTGTTACTGTCGCCCGTCACGAGACCTAGCCGTTCCTCCTCTGTGACCATATTGTTAGCTCTTGCATGTTCGGCGTCCGGATGAGGAGACATCTTCAGCGTTTTGAGAATACTTACCAGTCGCGGTCTTTGCGTGCGGATTGCTGTAACCCCTGATCCTACTGCCAGACATTGGCCTCTGCACCGATGTAGAACTCATAGGCCTGTCTTCCATGCCATCCTGCTCTTGGTCACGATGTCTCTTGAAGACATTTTGGAACGAAAACTGTCGTTTGGAAGAGTGAGGTGGTGGTGTCGGCGGTGCAAGGCCTGGGCTGTCAGTCGTGCCTCTCAGATCACCACCGAACTGTACATGCCGGCTGGCCGATGAGATGTCTGCATCGCCGGGGCCAGATCGCTGGTTGTACTCGGTCTTCAGGCCCGGCGGTAAACCATAAGTGTGCTCTGCAGGGCCTGACATATCAGTCAGCTGCACCGGGTGCATCTTGTGGTTGGAGATGTTCAGTGCATTCTGGCTGTCATTAAGCGGGGAAGCCCCCCTGAAGTCCGGGTGCCCAGGCAGCACGCTCGTAGCACGCGATCGGATGGTCCCCATGAAACTTGACAACCCTGCACTAAAAGGGCGATCACCATCGGCGAACTCCTCCTCGGTCGGGAAATGTGACATGCCCAGCGGTGGGTGCGGGCTGCCTGTGCTGGGCGGCATCGTGAACGAATTCGGCGTCGTGTTGGCTCTACTACGTTGACTGTGCACTGTTTTGCTTTGTGTTAGTTTCTGCAACTTCTCGTTCACCAGGAAGTTCAAGTGAGGAAAATGCAATATCAAACTTGTATCGACTCTGGAAGTGGTCCTGCGACCGCTTGGCCGGTGGGTCGGTGAAGCATGCGGTAATGGGAATATCGGATGGGATGCATCTGGCTTACTCGTTGTCCTGCGCCTCCGCAACCCATCCCACTCAAACTGCGGCTGCCCATTCTCACTGATAGACCCGAGCCTCTCCTGCTCTTTTTCCATGTGTAGCCGCCTCAGCTCGTCTATCTCCATCTTGTCTCTGGCAGTCGAGAACCTCCGTACAAGCGCCGCGGCGCCTCGGATGGCATCGGCCTTGGGCTCCGTCTCGGACTGCTCCTGCTCGGCAATGGTTTGGATCTGGTTGAGATCGCCAGTGAATAGTGCCGCGTCAGGCACATCCTTTGCGGATTTTGACAGCTGCAGGAGGACAACCCCAGAGCAGATAACCAGGAAGCCCATGACAACCGTAGCAATGGACGTTGCGGATCCTTTGAAGCCCCGGAATAGGACTGCGGAGGTGATGATGGTCGTACTGGTAAAGTAGACATAGTATGTTGGTGTGACCAGCGCAGCGTTAAAGAGATTCAAGGCTTTCTGTCGGGGTGTCAGTCAACAAGGGGTATTCGTTTCCCGTTCGTCCTGTGACAGGTGCAACATACATTCAAAAAGATGATCTCCGTCACGAGTGTTCCGACAACGAACACAAACAGGACGTAAAGGAACCACTGGTTAAACTGCTGCTTTCCTCCAATCTGCGCGACGATGGCGGCACCCAGCCCCTGGGTTGCCGAGACACTGAGCCCACCGACCCAACTGCAGATGGAGATGTACACTAGCATGTTCTTCTTGCCATACTTTGGTGCTACGAAGAATGCAACAATGGCGGAGCCAACAATGATGACACCAGCGTAAGACAAGAACCCCGGCGCGATCACGTAGTGCTGCATTTCCTGGATATCCGACACAGATGATTCCTCGGGCGCATTCATGACGATGACGACAGAGCCCACGATACACAGGAAACAAGCCACCTTGCCAACCATACTCAAACGTTCCTTGAGGAAGATGGCGCTCAATACGGTGGTGATAACAACGGAGAGTGCGCCTAGCGGGGTGACGAGGATGGCATCGGTGAAGGCGTAGGCCACGAAGTTGAGGATCTCGCCGATTATCATCAGGATCATACCTCCCCACCAATAGCCATTCTTCAAGTATCCATAACCCGAACCGGCCTCCTCTTGATATTTGTCATTTGCCTTGAGTAGGCCGACCTTCTTGAGAATGAAGGAGACACCGATGAACAGGCCGGAACCGATGGCCAGACATATTCCAATAATCTTGTAGACGGCGGGCCGGGAATCGGTCGACGAGGAGGTGCTGTCGGTGGAGGTATCATTTGCGCGGGCGTAGAGCTCGTGTGCTGTGGACAGCACTACTCCTGCGGCGGTGTCCATGGCGGTTCGAATTCTGAGGGTTGGACAGGAGCGGAGCGGGAGGTTCGAGGGTCGTGGACAGGAAGGAGGTAGAGGGGGATTGCGAGACTTTGGAGGCGACGCGCCCGACGACCCTTACGGAGTCGTCGTCGCTGCGTGGAAGCGGAGTCGGGCCTGGGGTTGGTTATGGTGCGACCCGCGTGTTGAGGCTGAGCGTTGTTCAAGAGTTGCTGACGTCGTCAACCGTGTGGGCGGGTCAGCCCACCAGCGGGGGCTTGGGCCCTTGTCTGTCTAAGTAAATAAACCGAACGACGGCGGATTTAGTCTCACGACCGCCCATCCGGGGTTTCGCGACGGATTTAAGCTTTCGGAGAGCGAGCCTGGAGCGCAGTGGTATGTGGCCGCTGGAAGGAGGCACGGAGGGTACACTATGAAGTCGTGCACAGAAAGGTGTATCTAACGTTATTATCGTCGCGTTATCGCACTGGGAATAGTGCTGCAATATTGAAGTGAAATTGTGGGCGGGATGGCTGGATGGATGAATGAATACGGTATCTTGCAAGAGTCAGTCGAGGAACGTCCAGAAAAGCAAGCAGGCCATCATCCGCTAATCACTCCAGGGCTACCAGCAGACAGGACAAGAAAATGATGTCGGTCCAGTATCGATTACGCACAAGCACAGCAAGAGTGGTCTGGGAAGCGCCGGCCTCGAAACCCCGGAAGTGAAATGTGTTTGGCTGCGGCGTCTTGTTCCCTGTCCTTCGAGGTGCGCCGGCGTTGGTACCAAGGTTGTGTCGGTGACAGGTGGACGGGGTTGACGGGTTGACAGATTGGCGGAACCCAGTCGATCAGACAAGCCAAGTCAGCCCTGGAAGGCAGGAAGGTTGGGATCCAAAGGGGTTCCAAGAATGAAAAACAAGGGGTTATTTTTGTCGTTTTAGTTGCTGGTGGCTGGGGACGCGCAGACAAATAAAAGACAGACCTCGGGAGATAGGATTGCTCAACGAAACAACAAGCTACTCAGGTATTTCGTTAAACAGTGCAAGTGATGTAGAAATGCTTGAAGAGGCTTGGAATCAATTGATCGATCGATATCATCAATCATCAAGCAACCGGGGAACGAAGGAAGCAGAGGACATTCGTTACTCAGTCGTTCCCGATCGTTCAGTCAGTCGTTCAGTCAGTCAGTATCGACCCAGAACGTACCTGCCTACAAATCCACCTGGACCCTAGGCATCGTCTTGGGAGGTACGACAACTGTACGCTACCAAGGCCTTAGGTTGGTACCTTGGAAGGCACATAGGTACATCGCTACATACGAGGAGGCGCTAGGATATCGGGTGGGGAACCCCTGTCGGCCGAGTCGACATTCTGTTATGGCGTTGGGTGTGTCCCTCGCCGTCATGTCTAACACTGGACATAATGGACAACAATGGGCACTCGGCAACGGTCCGGACAGTCTGGACCGTTCTAAGATCCGATCCGACGGCTTGGGCTCACCGTTTTCTGATTGATGAGAGCTGCAGCTGATCTTCATTTCTCCAATTGTGTGCATGCGCTTGAGCGCTAGGTATGTACACTCCGTACTTATTACGGATTCCTTGTTGATCCCGTTATCATTGTCATATCGATCAAGTGAAAGCGAATAGACAACCTTTGTGCTGGATCACTCTTTCAACACATGGCATCAGCGTACGGCACACACGGACGGAGACAAAAAAGGCCGTCAAATAGCGGGAGAGCAGATGGAGGCTGTGCATCGTATCCGGTGACAAGCCTCTTTCCTTCGTCTCTCCTTCGTCTGAGTGTGGGATCTGGGCATTCCCGACCAGGGATGTTCAGGGACGAGGTCATCTTGCAGCTCTTCAAACAGGGTCCGATGGGACGCTGTGCAACCCCTCCTCTTTAATACATGCCAAGCGGAATGATGTCAGTTCTGTCAAAATACATGTACATAACCGTACTCAAGTAACGCTATACGCTACACACTACACGCTGCCAGGGCAGCCAAGCAGGAGCACTAAACTTCTTGACGCTATCACAGGCCGAGGGGTCGTGATAGTGCCGGGTCTGGCCATACCAGCGGCCGTACTTTATCTTTAGTCTGCGTTCGTCTCCGCTGTGGCTGACCACTGTGTCGCTTCGGAGATGGCCCTCTGGACTACCTATCGAGTTCTCGATGCTCAACGTCCGTCAGGGTTGTCACACCAAGTCTACACTTATTCAGAGCTTCTAAGACTGCGAAGCTCTTGACCACTATGGTCATAGTTTGTCAATCCTGCTACCAAGTATTTCATCTCCTGCATCGACACTGTTCCAAAGTGACACCTCTTCGACCTCGCCCAACCCATCTCCTTCCACAGCAGATTGCATTGTTTGATAGATGGCGTAGATGTACTGCAAGACTACCTAGGTACCCTTAGCATCCACTCGTGCGAAGTTTGAATACAGGGTAATTAACGGGGAGAGAGAGAGAGTGTGTGTGTGTTCATACAACCATGTAGCAACTCAACACAACTCCAAAGAGAACGTATAACCTGTATTAATTTTCCGACAGTCCGGACGCGTGCACTTCTGGGCTAAGCCACATACAATCTCACTCTGTATGGTCGATGCTGGTCAGCTACATTTGTGATTGTATCAAAGGAACCATATATATATATATATACGGCCATGGTCGAAGGGTCCAAGCCACAGGGTATATTGACATGAACCTTTCGGTTGAAACAGAGTCTTCTCCAAGATAGCGCAGAGGAGTCTGTCATGCCACGTCTAGACTTCCAACGAATAATGCCATTTGTTTAACTAGACATCATACTTATCAAGTACCTAAGTAGCAAGTCATGTCATGTCACGTTCGTCGGAGTACTGTTGATGGTATCGATGGTCAACTGGTCTAATCTCCAAGCTGCCGCAGATCTTGGAAGTATTGTAGGATCGTTCCTGCCGAGTCCCAAGGGGCTCTCATCGCAGGATGTACCAGGATCCTATGATGCCTCCTCCTGAATCGTCCCCATAGTCTAATCGGAGAAGCCTTTCTTCTTGGCCCGAAATTCTGTCATGGCTACATGCCAGATCGTCCCTACTTACCATTATATCTCCTAGACAAATCGAGTGTTGATGCTCTGCTCTTCCACCTTCTGTTTTTCAGTCCGCAGCTCGCTCAGTCTCACCTAAAACGCCGACCTTAGCCTGCCTATAATGTTAATCATTGCTAAGATCCATTTTCAGCATGGATCTTGAGGAGATACCAAAGAATGCACCCCCTCCGTACAGAGTCGCTGAGCAGACGACCGACTTCACTACAACCACGACGCTACAAGCCCCTAACATCCTCATGCCGCATGCCACCATCCTTAACAACAACTTCACGGGAAATCAACAAGACGATGCCACCAGGACCACTGCCACTCTCCAGTCCATCCAATGTGCCAGACCTGCAAGCAACCTACGTAGCTATGGCTCTGCCCGGCGCTTCCCGAGAGCCTTCAATCTTTACTACCGCCCTCGACTCGGCAGGCGTCGCGACTACTTCCTCGCCTCGACACAAGCCTCAGAGCATCTCAACGAGGTCACATTCCATTCCCTGCGCCGACCCAACATCGCCATACACCCCGGTCTCGACAAGTCCCGCGCCATCGCAACATTCAACCACTCTACCCTCCTCCGCCCCTCACGGGCATATGCAACATGGCTAGTAGGGGGGCATACAGATGTCAGGAAAAGACATGTGCCTCGAGGGTGGACCTTTACGGCACAAGTCGGACGGCCCAGCTCCGGCATCGTCGAGAAGTTCGAGTAGCGCCAGACTAGCGGACATGCCGTATACCATCACCTCGGCGCCCGTCAGGGGTGGAAGCTGATGCGTATGAACCGCGCAGCGCAGACACTCGTGGGGGCTGAGCGGTCGAGGGATGGGGCAGAGGTTGTTGCTACCCTTGCTTTTGAGACAGATCATTTCTCAAATGACACCTCACGGGGATATGAGCCTTTCCGGCTGCTCTCGTTTGCCTTCGTAGGTAGTGGTGCGAGGTGGGAGCTTGGGGATGAATGGGAAGTGCTGGCTGTGTTGACAGCCTTGGCCATCTGGCATTCAATGAGATGACTGGCTAAAGAGAGAGTCACTGTCGGCGGCAAGAGGGCCGCAGTGAATGTTACGGACTGATACCGTATGTTGTGGTATAGTGGAGACTGGCGGTTGCGAAATAAATAATCAAGGGGATTTCTGCAGTTGGTATGAATATGTAACAGACACCCTTGAATATTGCCTCGAGTCGTATCAGCCGGGCGAGACGCTTTTGCTTTGCATGAACTATTCGCCTGCTTTGTGGGGCGATACTACGTTATGCTCTGTTTTGCATCTGGGTGCTATTGTGATGTCTCGCACGATGGTCTCCAGGGCTGCCGCCGAGTGATTACCGTTGGTGTCTACATACTATGTAGGTATGCAAGCGAAGCGGGTTCTCACAAAGGTCGAAACAACAAGCCAGATAAGTGCATGATCTTCAGAACAATGAGAAAGAACCGCCGTCACAAAGATGAGGCCCAAAACGGCGTCTAGCGTAGGGCCCGGGGACGTACAAAGCGGTTAACGACCAACAAGCAGCTAAAAATAGGGGACCAACATTGAACATCATGACCCAAATGGGCAGCTCATTCACTTTACCACCATGAACTTCGGGATCAATCGATTCACCAGAAAGATATATGATCATGCTCGGACCAAGATGCGAAAATTCAGAGAAACCGTCAAGTGGATATATAACATATAGAAACCCACTGTTTATTGTATTCCTGCGCAGCTCTGCGACCACTTGTACTGGAACATTGATATAATCATGGCAACCTCACAACACACCCACACACGATCATCACGGAAAATCCTCTCCCTCCCTGACGAGCTGCTCGTCGAGATATTTGACGCCGTAAAGACCTACAAACCAGCCAACGGTGCTCAGCACGCCTCTTTTGCCAGCTCCCCCGAGGATATCTCCAACCTCCGGCTCGTTTGCCGGAGGTTCGAAGCCTGCAGTTCGCACCTGCTGGTGCATTATGTCCGCCTAGACGGGATCAACACCGAGTCACTGGAGAGGCTCGAGGCGATATCCCGGCATCCAACCATCAGCAAGGGCGTTCACATCGTGAGGCTCGTTACCCGGTTTTACTCGCCCATCCTCGCCAATGACATTCGACGATTTGCTGGCTATGCTCTGAACAAAGTGTTTGTTCAAGCGATGCGGTACAGGGAGGCTTTTAAAGAAGGGGAGAAGGAGATGGAAACAGATGGGTCGCTCGATGTTGAGCAGATGTATAGCCGGATGAGAGAGTGCGCGGCGGTCCTTGAAGGAGTCAAGGCCGTGTTGAAGACGTGGGGCCGGATGAGCCTTAGCGAAGTGGAAGATGTCTCGGGGTCCGACAATCCTGACTATGACAAGTCTGACCAGGAGTACATGGCATTGAAGAGGAGCAACTCGGGTATCAAGGACGAAGCAGAGGAGGAAAGGCATAGACAGCTCCTGTACCTTGCTCACGGGCTCTACCGGCTGCGCTATCAGGAGCAGGAAAAGCTTCGGAAGGATGACGCCTTCATCCGGCGGTTTGCCGCGGCAATGGCGAGGATGCCAAGGGCAAAGGGCCTCGAGATACACGACTTCGTGGATGATTGGGACGCAGAAGAGATCGGACACGCCGGTGACGGATCACATGGTGGTGATGACTACGCCGGCCTCATCGACATCGACACTTTCACACAGCCCATGTCCTGGGACGAAGCTACCGACCGCGGGCTCGGCGACCCGCCGGTGGAGCTCCTCTTCAAGCTCCCTGTAGCTATACAAGGGGCAGGCGTCCGGCTTGACAGGATCTCGATGCAGACCTCGACCTGTGCAGAGCTCTACTACCCCCTGCTCCGGAAGGCCAGCGCGCGGGACGTTCTGGCCCTCGGGAGGGCTGTCAGCGAGATGAGGTTGAAGAACTTCATCTTCCTGCACCAGGCGAAGATGAGATCGCGTTTAAGGACTACCCCGGCACCAGAGGACGTCGAAGCTTTCGGCAACCTAACATCGGCCATGTCGAATAGTAGTGATCTCGAGCAGCTCTGGCTGCGTCTCGACAGCGGCTGGGCGGATGGCGGGCTGGACCCGGCTCGTCGCATCAGTCTCGGCTCAGTGTTGCTCGCTGATCCTGATTCTCTCGGTCGCTGGGGGCAGCCGTCCTGGAACAGCCTGCGTGATGTTCATCTATCTAATCTTGCCCTTCACCTATCTGACCTGGAACATCTTGCCGCGCAGCTCAGGGAGTCGAACGCCAAGCTCGAGTTCCTGACCCTGAAGAGTGTTCACCTCCTCAGTGGGACGTGGTCAGAGGCGCTCGACCTGCTGAGGACGGTGGAAGTTGAGTGGGAGATAGAGATTAGCGAGCCCAGTGGAGCCGAGTGTGAGGATGTAAGGATGGTGCTTGCCGGACAATACGACGCGGTGTTTGGTAGGTTGGACGGGTCAAGAAGCTTGGCGGAGGACTTTGTCAATCATGATATGAAGCAGAACCCGTTGACCAATAGCTGCGGTTTGGAAATGGAATACTCGGTGGATGGTCAGGAGGTACTTATCGAGGTAACGGTCGAGGACGAGCCGGAGGATCTTCCGGAGGATGTTGATGATGTGATATCACAGGTATGATTCACATTGTTCGATAGCCAGGCTGATAATTAGAATGGTATAACCAATTTGACAGTCAAGCAGACCAAGAGTCATTCAGGAAAATACCAGCTTTCCTCATTACCGTCGAATTAGATTGCGCTGCGAAGAATGCCATAATGATTTCCTTCCATTGTGTTGCAAGCTCTCTGTCGACTACGCAGAAATGAATCACATATTATATTCAAGAAACCCTCTGGTTGAGCACCACACCCGTAGGATCCTTGGTGATACTATCACCCCAACTGCCCTCCCAACCGTTGTCCGCCAGGTAAGTTTTCCAATTCTCGTCGTCATCGTCCAGGTTCCTCGACACTTCCGGGACAACAAACAGCGCCA
Organism: Cytospora leucostoma; assembly: GCA_003795295.1. Classification (NCBI taxonomy): domain Eukaryota; kingdom Fungi; phylum Ascomycota; class Sordariomycetes; order Diaporthales; family Cytosporaceae; genus Cytospora; species Cytospora leucostoma. Next base: position 81,020 of record LKEB01000056.1, on the reverse strand, counting down.
CCAGTGCGCCAACCACCGCAAAAGCAGATCCAATCAGGAACGCAACCTGGTCACCTTTTGATGAGTCGTCCGCGTAGGCATTTAGGATTGCAGTGAAAACCTGTGTGCCTATCGCGGCGCCGGCCTTGGACCACGCCGAGACGAAGCCCATCATTTGTCCCCGTATGGAGGTCGGGAAACACTCGGATGCAGTCAGCACGACTGTGCTACCGGGCCCGACCTCACCGAGCGTCAGGAAGATCCCATAGAGCACGACAAAGAGCGGGAAAATATTCTGGATGGGGTACATCGCGCCGCCAAGGATGAAGCCGAGGACTGCCTGCAATCCAAAGCCCAGAGCCATGGTCTTCCGTCGGCCAATCTTGTCAGAAAGGTAACCGCCGATAAAAGGTCCTGGGATGTAGAAGCAGTTTATGACGGTGCCCCATCCGAAGTTCTTGATGAGGCTATCACCAGCGTTGACCCGTGATATTATAGTCGAGCTGAATATACCAAAGGGGATCGAGATCCAGTTGTACAGGAACCACGTCGAAGCACACCCGATGAGGGGACGGTAGTATCTCTTCAGTGCGAGGAGGTAAGGAGTGCGCTGTTTCCGCAGTGCAGACTTGCGGTATGCCGTCGATACAGCCATGCGAAGACGGAACCAGAAGATCACCAGAGGCGGGATGAGGCCCAGCGCGAACGACGTCCGCCAGACGATGTCGTACTTCTCCACTCGCTCACCGACACAGAGGAGGAGGAGGAGCGGGACGAGGCCGCCCCATACGTAGCCCAGGGAGGCGGACAGGTCAGCGAGCATGGCAAACATGAAGCCGCGGTGCTTTCGGTATTGTTGGTTCTCGTCTGTGGCCTCAGCGGCGCCGGCACCTGATACGGGGTCTGTTGAATCGGAGCGCTTCTGTTAGGGCCATATGTTCGAGTAATATCTGGAGGCGGTATCGAGGAGAGGATACTTACACTCGCCGCCAGCTCCGACTCCAGCGATGCCTCTGGCGATGATGAGCATCCAGAACATTCCGGTGGGTGATTTTCCATTGGCGGCGGTGGAGAGGATGATCCCGAGGACGAGGAAAGTTGTGGTGGCAACAGCACCGGTCTTTCGGCCGAGCTGGTCAACAACCACTCCGAAGAAGAGCATGCCGATGATCATCCCGACGAGGAAGGCATTGCTCAGGCGGCTGTAGATGGAGTCTGTGAGGGACTCTGGGTAGAGGACAGCCAGGAGGAGCTCGATGTTTCCGATCACAGCGGCGTTGCTAGAATAGAGAAGGGCGTCAGCTTCAGTGCTATCCACGAGAAGCATAGATAGATGGCATACTATCCATCAGAGCCGATCGCCAGGCCGGAGAACAGAACCATCAGCCATACGGATAGCTTGCTATAGTACGTCTTCGTGGGCTCCTCGGCCACTCCAAGCTCGATATCGTCAGCAGCTTGAACAGCTGGAGAAGGTATGGCTTTCTTCTCTTCGACCGCGAGCCTGTCGTCCAAGGCCGAAGCCGTAGGATCTGAGGCGTTGATGACTTCCATAGTAGCCACTCTCGAAGGCAAATCCTATGAAGAGTATTCCATTACCCTGCAACACAAAGCGAGAATCCGGCCATATAATTATCAGGTCGAGTACTCTTTGGTCTCGTCGGCAATCGCCTAGTATCATAACATGATCTTATCAACAAGGCAGATAGCGTAGATATATCTATCTACCTGTGTACGAACCCCTTGCAAAAGTGGTCTTGGCTGGGATGTCCGGCATTTCCCCTTATCTGCCGGTCTCGAGGGTGCTGTGGTCCGGTGGTTTTGAGGTGGAGAAGAACCCCGAACCGGCACGACCTCGAAGGTCGGGTTACACCAGTGGACAAGGCCGAGCGAGTCTGCCGGTATGATCACTCGCAAGCGTTTTCTTCTTTTGGACTTCACATGCTACATATACGTTCTCCCTATGAGGGACAAGGGAATAGCAGTGAGTCGACACTTGGATCAACAGCCGTGATGGACAAACAATCGGGAGTGGATGAGAGCACTCCTCAACGGAGCCGACCCCGAGTCCTGCCCCGGAGTCGCATCGGATTAGTGGTCGGCGCCCTTCTTGCGACCATCTGGCTCGGGTGGCCACACTTTGATGGCAGAAACGTTTTTCCGTACCATGGAACTGGGCTCTCAATCGTCGACACAGTCCAGAAGTGTGCCATCGGTAACCTCCATAAAGATTTGTCTTTCTTGGACCCAGCCAAGCCCATCACCACGGATGAGTTCATCCACCGCCACGACCGTCTAGCACAGGCTCTAGCAGCCTCGGATATCGACGCATTCGTGCTCGAGCCTGGCTACACATTCCAGTACGTCACCTCGTCACGCATCTCATCTGCATCAAACATAATCACTGATACTGTAAGCCAGGTACTACGGCAATATTTCCCAGAAGGACTGGGAGCCATGGGAGCCCGAGGAGCGTCCCTTCCTGATGCTGGTCCTTCCCGAGACATCATCGTCCACAGGTGTCGTCAAGGCCAAAACGGCCTTCCTATCTCCCCACTTCGAGGAAGGACGCGTCCGCATGCTCGGGATCCCCAGCCGTGATCCAGAGCTGGACATCGTCATCTGGGAGGAACATTGGAACCCGTACACCACGCTTCTAGGGTCTCACCTGTTCGGGGGCCTGGGCCGGCAGCCCCGGATCATGATGGACGAGGAGATCCGCGATTATATAGTCCGGGGTCTCGACTCCGCCGGCTTCCAGACCGTGGGGCTCAACCCTGCCGTCGAGCTGGTCCGCCAGACCAAGAGCCCGGCGGAGGTCGAGCTGATACGGTCCGTGAACACCGGGACGGTGGAGGCCGTCCGGTCTATGCGTCCCTGCTTGGTCCCGGGCTTGACGGAAGACGAGGTTACTGATATCCTCAACAACGCGTTGCTGTCGATCGGGTTCGACCTTTTCTTCAATATCGTGCTTTTCGAGGAGCACGGCGCACTCCCTCACGGTGGATTCGTGACGGGCGGGAAGAAGCTCACGCACGAGAGCATGGTGGTCATCGACGTTGGGGCACATTATCTGGGATACTCGTCGGACATCTGCAGGAGTTTCTTCATAGATCCCCCGAAGGCGCACGGGGTGCTGGCAGCTGTCAAGAGAAGGATGTCTGGCCCTGTAGGCCAGGAGCAGGATCTCCAGTGGCAACCTTCGGACCCCAAGCTCCACGCGGAAAAGCTGAGGGTTTGGGACGTTGTCCTTGATGCTCAGACTGCGGCGGCCGAAGCCTTCAAGCCGAATGCTTCGGCTGCCAGTATTGATATTGCGGCTCGAGGTGTCATCGAGGACGCTGGATACGGCTTCGCATTCACGCACCGCCTGGGTCATGGCATTGGAATTAAAGGTAAGCAATCGTCCGTCCCAACAATGCAATGTCATTCTAGAAGAAACAGTCATTACTAACTGGAGATGCAGCTCACGAATCGCCCTACCTCAACAAATGGAATACCGAAGTGCTGCTCCAACCCGGCATGACCTTTACCAACGAGCCCGGCATCTACCTTGAGAACCGGTTCGGCGTGCGTCACGAAGACATATATCTTGTGACAGAATCCGGCGCAGCCGAGCTTCTATCAGGTACTAGGGCACGAGGTCCATATGATCCATGAAACACTGAATCCCGAGACCCCGGGGCCATGTCGCCTCCCCCGTCCCATGATCCACCACTCAGAAGGCAAAAACCTTCAACGCAGCTATAACCCCCCAGCCGATCGAGAGAAGGTCCAACAAGCCAATGACCTCCATACTCTGCGAGATGGCTGCGTTGTACTGGTCCACGAGCGGGACCTTCGCCTTGGAGGCCCAGAACTTGTGCATGTACCTGCTCGCACCGAAACGCAGTGCAACGGCAAGAACTGCGGGCCAGACGCTGCGGAAGGGCGCTTTGATGATGCTGGATCCGGAGGGGACGAAAAGTGTGTACGCGACAGCAGAAAACAGGGACAGTAGACACTTTAGATTGGTCAGCTATCAAGTCAAATACCCAGCATGTCCAGTAATTGCGAGTGATTATGAGTGATTGTGAGTGAATGCCACCCCAGAGTACTTACGGAGACGAAGCCAGTTCCTATGGTGTATCTTGTGTCCCAGAGGCGTTTCTCAGCTGTATTGCTCCATTCGGCTGCCCTCTGTGCCTTTTCCTCGTACTTTTTGATATTGACGATAGAGGCAAATGACTGGAATGTGGCATAGCCGCTGACGAGGGAGATGACGATGGACAATAGGCTGGTAAGGGAGGACATGTCGGCTTATGATGTGGTATTGATTCCGAGGTCTTTGCTGGACTGCTACTGAAGCTCTTGATGCTATCGTGGTAGGGGTTTCGTTATTGCGATTGGAGTCTGTGTGAGGTGTATTGGAGGTTGTAGAGTTATGAGCAGTGAGTATTGTAAGTGCATAGGTCAACATAATTTTATTCGTTTGTCATGCGCATCGACTGGTCTCTATTATGTCTTGTCGTCGTCACACCTTGAGTGACGTCACTGCCACTGAATCTTACCTGGATCATCTTCATTTTGTCTAGGAAAGAGCAGTGCAATGTCTTATATGATGAAGGTTTCCCAATTAATAAAAATTGGTTTCGGAGGTCTTAAATCCCAACACAGACCAATATAAGTACGTGCCTACCAGTTGACCCTAGGGTAGCAAATATCAAGGTCAAGTCTCCTGTATTCCCGTTTCCGATGTTCCTTGAGCGCACGTAGCGCACGTAGCGCACGTAATCCACCAAATACCGTACAAGATCGTGATCTTGATTCCGCCACAGAAGCTGCCTGGTACCATCATCCTCTGCAGCTCCTCGATAAGAGTACTGGGCCCTAGACTTGACTTCGTTACCCCTGTGGCTTCTTTGTCCTCGTGAGATACCAGTCGCCTGCCCCTTCCGTGGACATCTGGACCGTTCCCAGATGTATGTTCCAGTGAATATTTGATTGTGAAGTCCTTCGCTTGGGAAAGGTTACTCCCAATCCTGATCCCATTACCCACGGCCAGGCACCCTTCATCTTATGGGTGAGTAGTCCACGATCCCATAACTCTCCAGGTGCGCCAAGTATTCTTGGGCCTTTTCCATCCATTCACTCTGATCTGTAACAGGAAGTATGTCTACCCGCTCCTGGAACACATCTTGAGGGTTCTTAATCACGAAAAACCCACCGGAGAAGGGGGCTATAGAGCGATCGAACGAGTTTCCAGGTTGGGCAACCTCGACCTGGAAGCCCAGACGGCTGACGATCTCAGCTTTATTAGCCTGTGTCAACGGTCGATTCCGTAGTGGACGGGCCGGGATTCGTGAAAGGTTTCTTGGGGGACATAGGGCGAGGTGATCCGGAAAGACAACATTCTGGACTCTTGAAAAGATGGAAGGATCTCGAAGCAGTGGCTCCAAGCTCGGACAGCCAACGTGCCCGTACATGCCCGAGCATCCCTTTTTATGCCACGGCGCCTTCAGCGTGACTGTGTAAAGCGTTGCACCCGCCTGCCGGAGGAAGCCAAGGATGGTGGCCGCCCTCCATGCCCCAATCGTGCCTTCGTTGGTCTCATACTCTTCTGTCGGGCCCCCAAAGTCAGCATGATGTCGGAACTCGATGGTGATATTCCTGATGTACTTGAGGTGGCGAGTGCCAAGCTTGAGAAGGTTCTGTTCCGGCTTGCGGTCCTTGTGCAGGTGCATCTCGACAGTGTTGTACAGCAGACTCGATGCCTCGTCATGCAATTGCTTGCAGCTCTGCAGGAGGCCTATGTAGGCAGGCTCCCAACCCATCAGCTCTGCTGCCTCATGCCTATCGAGGGGCAACGCGTCCCCTGGGAACGAGTTTCCTCGGGGCTCCCACCTTGCAGCGCGCGTAGGCGCCAGGACGAGCTTGTAGATATCATTGCGGATGTTGCCGGGCAGTCTAAATAAGACTCCGTTGTGAACGGCCTCCTCTCCAGTCTGCATGATTGTAGCAATAGGCGTGATGACAATATGCTAGGCGCTTCGTTCAGCTCCAAAGCTCCGTAGCCTGATCATAAGCGGCAGCCAAAGGTAGAGAGGGATGAAACGTTCACAAAGTTCAACGAAGTCGAAAGGCAACACCTTGAACGTTGGAGTCAAAGATAGTCAGGAACAACCAGTTGACGTTGTGGCATTTGGAGCTGTGGGTCTACTGTGTTTGTGTATGTGTGTATTTGTGTATGTGTGTGTGGGGGAGACTATATGAATAAAGTAAACCCCTTTATATGTTCCGTTTATAGCCTGCTGCCTGTTTGATTCCAGCTCTAGACGGTCCACAATAAGAAAGCCTATGAATAGTAAATCCTTGGGAAAGTGGGCGCATCCATCCATGGTGCAGTGGGCCTCACGACATCAAGCGACTTCTTTGCTGTGGCTAGATACCACAATATATATATCGAATATCAGTTAATATTGCAAACCATTGCACTACCTAGGTAGCTAACCAAAAGGGTGATTACCCCTGGTAGAATTAGGAATGAATCTGGTCTATAGCTGGCCTTCCAACAGTTAATTATCAAGCAGAAGTCACCTTGATCTGGATTCTGAATCTCCCCAATTCTGTATTTGGACACGCCCCAAATGTTCATATGATAATCAGTGCCTTCATCTCCACTCCACAACTTTACTCCAACGACTTTACTCCCCGAAATAGACTACCGAGGTAGGGGATTATTCGATAAAGACGGTCCTAAATAAACGTATACGTCACTTGAGGCTTTGATCTTTGATCTTTCCCAGGTGAGTCCTGAGTTGTGGCCCTTGACGCTTGCAACTGCCCCGATGGATTACCTACCTACTTAGTAGGTACCTGGGTAGGTACCTACATATGGATACATGATACATAGTACCTGCCAAGGTCCTTGAGTGCGTACCTAGATACTAAGTACTAAGTACCTAGGTAGGCACCCATGTATTAGCTCTCTTCACTGCAGCCTTGGAAGTTCCTCAAGTGCTGTGCCTTAGCCTGCTCTTGCCCGTTCAACTCCCGTTCAACTATGGTCCTTCTAGAAAAGGTCCAGGAAGGAGCGAACAGAGAAGCAGAAACCCGCGAGAATTATCTGGAATTTACTTGTCCCCCTTTGAAACGGTCGGCTGATACTTCAAGTAATAGCAAACTTCCGAAAAAGACTTCATAAAAACACCTGTCCACCTATGCAATTACTCTGGACGAACCGCAGTCATGGCGCCGATCGTAATCGACCCCAACGCGGACACCACAATCTACCTGACGGAGAAGAACGAGCATGAATCTCTCGAAAACATCGAGCTCCGCGTTCTAGCTGCGGTGCTGGAAGACAACAGCTACTGGAGCAAGTTCCTTGGCCATAGAAGCACCAAGGCCGATACTTGGTCAAGCGAAGAGCATATCGAGGAAACCATAGTCAGCGCCACCGCCGTCGAGATTGTACTCCGCGCCCTGCATTTCGACTACCACTCGAAGCTCAAGAAATCTGAAGCCGACGAAGATGAACGACGAAGCAACCACGAAAATGTTGTTGACGGAGTTGGCAACACACTATCAGAGGATGACCAGAATGAACATAACTCTCTTATGAAGCCTGAAAATGGTGGCATGTGTAATGCTCAGGGTTCGAACCAGGCAGCCGACCCTGAGCAGCCTGTCGAATTGGAGATATACTTTCCCAAGGAGCTCTTCGACGTTCCTGTCGATGTCGTGTGGGCCGTTCTTCTTCTGGTCAATTTCGAGACCTGCCGTGTCGCCCACAAAGCCAACTTGGATGTTAATCGCAAAGTCCTTTTGCCCTGGTTCCAGAAGTGGTGGCAGACCAACGTCCCGGGTCACGAAACTTCACTCGACTTCGAATACCTTCTGTTCCCGACCTTCGCCCTCAACGACGCCATAGGGTGGTCTTACACAACCCAGTGGCTATGCGAGCATACCAGCCGTGGTCAGATCTCAGAGCAGAGTCCCTTGGACTTGCACGACAGTGTCGCCATCGAGAAATACCGCCATTTGCACCTTCCCAAGGAGGTCATCGGTCAGTTACTCATGGCCCGCGTTGAAGGGCAGATCAACTAACATAGTCACAGCCCGCATACGCGTAGCCCGGCACCAGCTCTATGTCCACCTAGAGAAAGAAGTCTGGTCAGTGGCCCGTGGCAAGGGCGGTTGGTTCTCAGAGTATGCCACCTGCGCATGTCGCGTTGTCGCCGCCTACAACTACCGCAAGGCATTGCAGGTTGCAGGCGTGGTTGAACAGAAGGGCTCCCGCTACACTGACAGACTCGACCCGTCGAAAACAATCGTGGAGCTGGTCGAATGCCTCGACAAAGTCGACTACGAGGAGCCATCATACCCCTGCACCAATTGCACCGCTGTCAGAGTCAAGCAGAGATTGAGAGAGGCCAAAAACGTAGCAACTGTTTTCAGAGGCCTCTGTCTGGACTGCATGGAGGCTTCGCTGAACGAGGTCGGGTCTCCGGACGTAGAGCTCAAGAACCGATTCCCCGACTACAAGTACAGAATGGGAAGCAACGACAACCACAGCTTCGACGGCCTGTTTGGATGGTGCAATCAGTGTCGCATTCCCCATGGCCACGCAACGTGGTACTTCTCTTGGGTGAACCCAACCTCTCGGCAAAAGGTCTTCCGACCTCCTGTCGCATCGAAAGCACGGCGGCGAGCGACCTTTCTCGAAGGCTGTCATGCATGAAGATTCCGATGCAGCGTGTTGGCAATCAGGTGGGCAGTGGTGAGATTCTATGGTAAGAGCACCCGTGTAAGGTCACGGGGAGGGGTGGAACGCGGTCTGCACGGCCATCAGGTTGCGAAGCTGTGTCGATAATGAAGGGGGATTTGAAGGAAGCCATGGCAGCCATATTGGTCTTGATAACATTGATAGATGGATCGAACTCCCTCGGCCGACCTGAAGATCGAAGTAAATCTTCCATACTGGGATGGCATGTGCAGAATGCAAGCTTGATGACACACGCGAGACATTGCCCGGCTTTGTCTTGATTAGTCCTGTGAGAAGTCGTAAGCCAAGGAAAACAACGAAATAATCTTGGCGTCGATCGGTAGTTCAGCGGGTGCCCCTGACTACTTGCTGTCCTGCATCTCTGCAGTCATCACCCCGGACGGTGTACCGAAACAAATCACAACCTTGGATCCCCGCATAAGTCCGGCCCATTTCGGCCGGTGTTAAACCGTCAGTCCATCAAAACCCAAGATTTTAATCTCAAAGAGTGGCCTTGGAAACGTCACACCACAGTTACATCGCAGTTCTGACATCATGCCAACACCCGAAGGCGATGGGCCGGTTGGTCTCAAGGAACATGCGCTCCTTCACTGGCATCCTCCCCACTCAAAGGCCAGTATGCCAAGTTTATGGGAGGAGGGTAGGAGGCTTTCGTCCATATATGGGCACCCTAGCTTCTAAGTCACTTTACTGACACTTGCACGAGCTGTGTGTCCCTCGTCATGATCATCCTTCTCGTGGACACCCTCAAGTGCTTTCATATTAATATTCTGCAAACAGATGTACGAAGCAGACTCCGGCACCATGCTTGGGCATAGGACCACTCGAGCAGCCCTGGCCCTCGGGATAATTATCTCGACTCTTCTCCCAGCTACCCTGGCCAGTAGTCACACCATTGGCCTCTCCACGCAGAAGTGGACCCTGTCCAACACGCCCTACAACATCTCGGTACCAGGCAAGGTCCCCTCGCATGTGCACTTGGATCTGCAAGCCTCCCAGGTTATCGGCGATCCATACTACGGCCTCAACGACTTCAACCTCCGCTGGATCGCATGGGCAGACTGGAACTACACGACGACCATCTCGGGACTCCGCCACAATAACAACACCACCACCACCTACCTCCTCTTCGATGGCCTGGACACCTTCGCTGACATCTATCTCTGCGGACAAAAGATCGCGAGCACAGATAACCAGTTCCGGCAGTGGTCCTTTGACGTCTCAGCGGCCCTCGCATCATGCCCCCGAGGGATCAGTGGCGACGGCCCGGAGCTCCTGGTCCAGTTCTTCAGCGCCCCGGCGACAGCCGACTACCTCGCCAGCCAGCCGGGCGCGGAGACGTGGCCGCGGTTGGTCGAGGGTCTGTTCGAGTTCCCCAACCGTCAATTCATCAGGAAGGAACAGTCTGACTTCGGCTGGGACTGGGGGCCGGCCTTCGCTCCAGCGGGGATATGGAAGGATGCGTGGGTGGTGCAGTTGCTCGAGTCGGAGCCAGAGCCGGAGCTGTACGTGAAGAACTCGATCTATGATATCTACAGGGTCGGACAGCTCCCGAACCTGCCGCCGGATCAGGGCGCGGATTGGGTGTTGAACGTGAGCCTGGATGTCCTGGGGACGGTGCCGGAGGGGGCGGGCTTGAGGTTTGCTGTTTCTGAATCAAATGGAATTAGGATAACTGGTGGAGCGCTGGGAAACATTAACAACACTGGGGATACCATCACAGGACAGGTCACCCTTGGGGGCAAGGATTTCGAGCTGTGGTGGCCGTCTGGACTGGGCGACCAGAATCTGTACAAGATCTCGGTTGAGGTCGTGACTGCAACAGGTGCGACACTGGCTTCTGTGGATAAGCGCACTGGCTTCAGGACCATCGTGCTCAATCTGGGCGAAATAACCGAGGAACAGCTTGCTCGAGGCATTGCGCCGGGTAACAACTGCAAGTTCTTCCCTCCCCTTGGAATCTGATACCATATGTACTTCCAAACTTGCCTGCTGACATGACAAATACCAGGGCACTTCGAGATCAACGGCCACGAATTCTACGCCAAAGGAAGCAACTTCATTCCACCAGACGCATTCTGGCCACGCGTCACCCCAGAGAGGATCGAACAGCTCTTTTCCGCGGTGGTTGCGGGAAACCAGAACATGCTTCGAGTGTGGGCGAGCGGTGCTTACTCCCCAGACTTCATGTACGATCTCGCCGATGAATATGGCATCTTGTTGTGGAGCGAGTTTGAATTTGGCGACGCACTGTACCCCGTGGACCCGGCGTTCCTGGAGAACTGCCGCCAGGAAGCCGTGTACCAGGTACGCCGGATCAATCACCATCCCTCGCTTGCGCTGTGGGCTGGAGGCAATGAGCTCGAGAACCTGGAGCTGTTGGTGGTGAACTATACCGCGCCGGACGAATACGATCGTTACTTACACGAGTACGAGACGCTGTTCATCGATACGCTGTTGCCAGCAGTGTACAGGAACTCACACAGCATCACGTACATCCCCTCCAGCACGACCAACGGCTACCTCACCCTAAACTTCAGCAACCCGATCCCCATCGTGCAGCGATACGACAACGCAACACCGGGAGCCATATACGGCGACACAGACCACTACAACTACGACGCGAAACAGGCCTTCAACGTAACCACCTACCCGACGGGCCGCTTCGCCAACGAGTTCGGCTTCCACAGCATGCCGAGCCTCGACTCGTGGCGGCCCGTCCTCCCCGCCGACGAGCTCTACTTCAACAGCACCACCATCCAGCTCCGCAACCACCACTACCCGGCGGGCGGCCTCAGCACGTCCAACCTCGCCAACAGCACAAAGGGCATGGCGGAGATGACAATCGCCGCGCAGATGTACTACCCCGTCACCGACAAGGCGGGCGACCCGCTGGCCAACTTCAGCAGCTGGGCCCACGCGACGCAGGTGTTCCAGGCGGACTTCTACAAGTCCCAGATCCAGTACTACCGCGCGGGGAGCGGCCGGAGGGAGAGGCAGCTGGGCAGCCTGTACTGGCAGCTCGAGGACATCTGGCAGGCCCCGACGTGGGCGGGCATCGAGTATGACGGGCGGTGGAAGGTGCTGCACTACACGGCGAGGGATATCTACCAGCATGTCGTGGTGGCGCCGGTGTGGAATGTGAGCAGTGGGCTGCTGAGCGTCTATGTCGTTAGTGACTTGTGGACGGAGGTGGAGGGTAGTATCAGCCTGGCCTGGCTGGACTGGGCCGGTGACGAGGCGCATGTCTCCGCCAGTGGTGAAGCCGGGACGGTGGACTTCACCATCGGTCCGCTGAACAGCACCCTAGTGACGACCATCGACGTCGGCGAGGTCTTCGCGGGAGAAGCCTCGGGGAGCGGTGCGGCAGATGCGGTCTTCGTGGCGAACCTGACGGCGACGGGGACGTTGGTCAACACCCACGCCACCAAGACATTCACCCACACCAACTACTGGACGCCGACACCCCTCGCCAGCGCAGGACTGAGGGATCCGGGGCTGAGCATCGCGTATGACGACCACGAGGACCAGTTCATCGTCAGTGCGGCGACGGGGAACAGTATCTGGACGTGGATTGCTCTGGACCCGGACGACTCGTCTGGCAACATCGTGGCATTTGATGACAATGGGTTCTTCTTGAGGAAGGGTGAGTCGAAGACGGTGGGATATAACGTGATCAGCGGGAGTGAACATGGGAAGTGGCATGGCCGGGTTACGGTGAGGAGTATCTGGAACAACACACTGCCTTATTAATTCTTTAGTATGCCTTTTGATATATATGATATATGAGATTATGGTCCAAAGGCCTCGGTACGTATGATGCTGCTGTTATGAAAGTGAGATCCATGATTATCACACAACCTCTCGGTGGATGGTACTTAGCTGGTACGCGGTGCTTTAGACGTACCTAGATACGCAGTGGGCCTTGGTAACCCGATTCGGCCTGTGGAAGCAAGCTTTTAGGGCACACTGATCCCTGTTCGGCACGTTCCTGGCGGGTCTATCACAACCCACTAAGTGCGGGGAAGAAGCGGAGTATGTACTGTACATGTAACTGCCAGGATTCAACGTTGAGATATTGACCTGGTGTTTCATTCAGACTTTCAGATAGTCTCAGGGAGATACATAAGATCCGGTGTACACTTTAATTGAAGCTTCTGGTCGAACTTCCACTAGAGCCCAATTACCAGACCAAATGTAATGTCTCAATTACTGGTCTGGAGTCTACACAAGGGACTTGTCTGGCAGACCAGGTCCTACGTACCCCGGATGTCAGGGGGGGGGGGCTGCCCCTAAGATAACATGAATTGAGGGTACAAAGTTTTATGTTGGAGAAGGGTATCGAGACATCTTGAGCATGTTCATGGCGAAGGGGCCGTCACCGGGGTTGGGGAGACTTACGTCTTACCATTCGTGGCTAACCGGATCATAGAATCTAGATATCGTATAAGACGCTGACTGCATGTGTCCAAGAGCTGGAGACCAAACAAGATCGAGGAAGACCGTCCAGGGCATGTAATATATAAGATAGTGTATATTGACGCAATGGACAAACCCCCGAAAGATCTAATCATTATTCGGCAGGTCCCGTCCTCAACAAGCCACCAAGTGCTTTGATATGTAGAGGCTGCCATGGCCCGGGTCAATTGCTTCGGGAGTATTTTCTCACCCTCCTCACAATACCCATCTCCAAATCTTGTCAACCTCACAGACAGCTCTTGGAATCTCAACTGGGTGTAGCAGCAGTAGACGGTCCGTCCACAGCTCGCCATGGCCGTCAAACGCGCCATCGCCGCAGCTCAGTTGTTACTGGGCATCTCACGGCTCAGCATAGCGTCCCCATCGACTGCTCCTCATTTCGGTCCCAACTCGACCCATATTCCATCCCTGGGAGCCGTCGCTTCCGAGAGCGCCGTCTGCTCGAAAATCGGGATCAAGCTGCTCGAGCACGGCGGAAATGCCATCGACGCCCTCGTTGGCACCGTTTTCTGTGTAGGTGTGATCGGCATGTATCACTCCGGTCTTGGGGGCGGCGGCTTCATGCTCGTCCGCGGATCCAACGGTAGCTATGAGTTCATAGACTTCCGAGAGACGGCTCCTGCCTCATATTATGAGGACATGTACGTCCAGAACACTAATCTGAGTCTGTATGGTGGGCTCGCAGCGTAGGTGCCCCCAATCCCTGAGACTTTTGGTTCGGCACTCGGCGGCTGAGATACAGCAGAGGCGTCCCTGGCGAGCTTCGGGGTCTGGAATACGCCCACAAGAAGTATGGGGTCCTTCCATGGAAGGCGGTCATGACCCCAGCCGTCAATGTTGCCCGCCATGGCTTCGAGGTCACTGCAGACACCGTCCGGTACCTCGCCGGAGTCTCCAACCCCAGTTTCCTCCACGAGGATCCGAACTGGGCCATCGACTTCGCTCCGAACGGGACTCTTGTCAAGGAGGGTCAAATATTGACTCGGAAGCGATACGCAGATACCCTGGAGACCATATCGGAGCATGGTGCTGATGCGTTCTACAAGGGTGCCATTGCCCAAGCCACTATTGCAGCCCTGCAGGCCACCAACGGGACCATGACCGTGGAAGACCTCGCCAACTACACCGTCGAGATCCGCCAGCCTCTCACCATTGACTACCGTGGCTACAAGGTCACAAGTGGCAGCGCGCCTTCGGGTGGTGAAGTAGCCCTGTCCATCCTCAACATCGTCAACGGTTTTGAAGGTTTCGATGATCCACAACAAGTGAACCTCACAACTCACAGACTTGATGAGGCCATGCGCTGGTCGTACGGGATGCGCACAAACCTCGGTGACCCTTCCTTCATCTCCGGCCTGGCTGGGTACCAGGCAGAGATGCTCTCCGAGACCAACGCGGCCGACATCCGCGCAAAGATATCCAATTATACCACATACAACGTCTCCTACTACGATCCTGGCAACCTCGCGATCCTTACCGACGATGGCACATCGCACATCGCCACCGCGGACAGGAGCGGCCTGGCTGTATCTATCACTACTACAATCAACACCATCTTCGGCTCCTGTGTCATGGTCCCTGAGACGGGTGTGATATTGAACAACGAGATGAATGACTTCTCCACTCCTGGCTCAACCAATGCCTTCGGCTATGCACCAAGCGAGGCCAACTACATCGTCCCCGGAAAGCGCCCCCTATCGTCCATCTCACCCACAATCGTCGAGTATCCCACCGGCGGCCTTTTCTTCATCAGCGGTTCGGCGGGAGGCTCGCGTATCATCACCGCCACGGCGCTGATCATCCACAACGCCGTCGACAAGAACAATACTTCCCTGGAGGCACTGAGCGCGCCGCGCTTTCATGACCAGCTGAGTCCCAACTATGTTTCGTTTGAGTATGCTTTCGACAATAGAACGACCGCGTACTTGGAAGAATTGGGACATGTCGTCGAGTGGGTTGCTCCTGGCTCGAGCACGGCACAGGCTTTGAGGTTGTTGCCGAATGGCACTTTTGAGGCCGCTGGGGAGCCTAGGCAGCTTGCCAGCGGTGGGTTTGCTACCTGAGTGTTGAAAGCATCAGCGGATGAATATGATCAGTACCTGGGTATCTTCACGAATATCATGTACTACGCTAATGTCTGAGAAGCATGTTAGTCCTAAGTCGGGAACTGCAAGTGATTAGGAATGCATGACTCTACTCAGTCAATATTATATTTTTGACGTGAACACTCCGTGGTTAGCCCAAAGTACGGCAACATACTCGTGAATCTATAAGGTAGTATAGCTTTAATTGATGGGAGGCCACGTAGCCTTCTCAATCTTTCCCTCTTCCCCTATCCACTCTTTCCAAACGGCCATGATATCTTCTGGCACATGCCAACTCGTATCCAGTCCAACCCAGGCCTTCCACCTGCGTGCCTGTTTCTCTCCTGGATATGAACCTGATCTATCCGGGGGCTGTACGAAGGCCTGTCCAGCCGCACAACACTGTATGATCACTCCAACTGCTGTATCCTGGTCGGTCCCAACCTCGAGACACCCCCATTCGAGAGATGGCATCCCCCACAATACAGCCTCCGCCATACTTTTGACAAGTGGATCAAAGGTTTCCGTATCAGGTCGAGTTCGCCATGGATGATATGGACGTTCTCCGTTGACGACAGCATCCCTGTCTGTATTATCCTCGTCCCCCGAGTCCTCATCATCCGAGTCGTCTGAGTCTGAGTCCTCATCATCGAGATCGACATCGTCCGGATCAAGTGACCCAGCCTCGACGGCAGCAGGATCACCCGTATAATACCACTTCCCACTAGGAGCCAAGATACCAACCTTGATCATGAACCGCCTCAGAGCGGAGAAATAAGCACACGCATTGTCTGGCCCCCCGCGCCGATCTCTGAACAGATCAGGCGAGAGAAGGACATCCACCAACTCCAGCTCTGTGAGTGTTCCAGCCTCGATGATCTGCCTCACAGAGTCGCACAGCGGATCCACACCATCTACCTCCAAGTCTTGATTCGCGAAGCCATGATCCCAAGGGTCCGTTGCACCCTGGCGTCTAATGCACACCCTTTTGAGCCTGGGTAACCGCACCCGAAGGTCATCGAGCCCCCTTGCCAGCGCGACCCGGTGCTCCTGGCGCATCTCGCGCCTCTTGATGGCGGGATCACGGTACTCGAGGTCCAAGCCCTCGAGGTTAGGAAAGAGGCCTGCGAGCCGGCACATGGTTCCCGGGTGGGGTGCCAGACCCAGAGAGACGTCCACCTTGAAAGCTGTGACCCGCCGGACCGTTGGGAGGCTGGACGACCCATTCTCATCGCCGTTATCTAAAGTCAAATAACGCCTCGCCGCGCTTGATTTGCAGACGTTGAAGTTGTGGTCCACGGGCCCATCGGCATCACTATCGATGTCCCAGACGAAACCCAGGCTCAACTCCAACTTGCCCAAATGAGACTCATCCTGGCCATCCAGAGCGCGCTCCCAGTCCGCAAGCAGCTCCATCAGTCCCCTCATCGAAGACCCGAAAGCCTCCGAGTTCCGCGCATGGTCGGCCCGTGAGTCACCGTGGGTGTGCAGGCACACGTCGTAGGCGATGCGACGAAGAAGCAGGCGGCGATAAGGACTCGACGAGAAAGCGGCCGCGAACGTGGGGAGCTCCGAGCTCTTGAGGCTTATCTGGGCGAATATGTACGGCTCGACGGCCGCCTGCCACTTTCGCGATATGCAGGCATACGGGGCGCGTGGTGTTGAGGCCTGGGATGAGTCTGCTCTGAAGGGGGCCCGCCGGGGTTGTTCGAAGAGGTGACCCGCGATTAGGGATAGGATCTCTGGGCTGAGTTTTTCCATTGTGGTTTCATGTGTGGATATGTGAATAGATGCGCTAGAATTTAGCTAAATCGGGTAGATTTGGGGGGAGCCGATCCCTGACAGTTCATTTGGATTATACTTGAGCGTAGAGGGCTACTACACGTATGAAGATGGGTAATAATGGTCACTTGGGGTTGAGTAGTAAGGGTACATCTCAGGGGCCAATCTGGAGGTGTGTTCCATGAGAATTCTCACTACATTTGTAGGTTATAAGCCATCGTTGAGACTGAACAAACACATACGACCATAGGTAGAAGAAAATTCGGGATCCCGTCCGCTCTCCCATAGACAAGCTTCTGACCGCTGGATTAGTAGTTGGGTCGGTGACGACCAGCGAATACCCGGTGTTGTATGTTTTTGCTTTTTGGTTTCCCTTCTCTCTTTCCCTTCTTTTTATTTTTCTTTCTTTCGCCTTCTTGAATTCTCTAATGTTGTTTTACTGATGACTGCACGTCTAGCAAATTTGATACCGGCCGTAGTGTCACCCTTGTTGTAGGCTAATTATAAAGTATAGTCTTCTTATACATAGATACATGATCTCCCAGGGGCTGCTGAAGAGGTTGTATCTATTTGATGGAGATATATTAACGGCAAGGCTCTTTTGCGTCGTCTTATAGGTAATACATGGCATACTACTACCCAGTCGGCCACCTGGCCCTCTTTTTGACGGGTGGGAAAAGGATTTGTTGGCATATTGATTGATGATGTTGACGCCAAGTTGGTGCCGGCTGTGTATAAATCTGCATTGGAAAGCAGGCGATTACAAGGTAATTAGGTGTTTGTAAAGCAAGTGATTAAGAGGCAAGAAATTAGAATGTAGGTAAATACAAAATAGGAGGTATAATCCTTTACACTAAGTAACCGTAATAGTATATCAAATATATAATAGTAGGAGAAAATCCTCCGTCTTTAGCTGCTCGCCCTCGTCGGTTAGCCCTAGCCAAAGGGGTCGAAGTCTTCTTCCAGCCATCGCCATTCTTCTCTCTGTTCACCGGCTCCATCAACCTCTCCGCAAAAGGCAACCACCCTGGGGCACCCAAGGACGTTGATGGCATCACCCAGTTGCTCTCCATGTCATGAGTGACGTTACCGTCGATTTATAGCATACCTAGGTACCCATGGCAGTTCGATGAGTACGTCAAGCATGCTTGCGAATACAGGGGATTGGGGTGGGGGGGGGGGACCTTGGAACTTCGAGGCTGTGGAGCAGGAGATTTTGGCGCTTGGTAAGTCGAGAGGATCCATATTACGGATCTCTGAGGCTGAAAAAATGTAAGAGGCGGAAGAACTTCGAAACTGATAGCTACGGGGATATTTGAGAGCATTGAAGAGGGCGTGCCGACTGGCCAGTCGCATAGACCGAAATATCGAGAGAACGCATGCATCAAGGCTCTGCCTCTTCGTCAGTAGATTGTCGACGAAAAGCCTCAGAAGGATTCGCAATGATAGCAATTGGGATGGTCTCTGATGAGAGCCGAGCGCCCTTCCTTCTCTTCTTGTGCCGTCCGACCCAGCATCCAGTGCAGCGAGGTAGATGTGCTCCCCGAGGCGTGGAGACCTAATAATGTCCGGGAATGAAGCATCACATCGACAATACCACCGATGCCTGTCCACTGCGTCTCTTGTTGTATGTCCTCCCTCTCTACGTCGCCGCTTATCTCTGAATTTGTCCCGAAGAATACTGTGAATAGCCGGCGTTTCCTCGCGTTATCTTCTTCTTCGGTCGGAAGCCTGACTGGCAGCACGGGACCTAGCCCAATGTCATTGACCGTCGTCCCAGGCCCGCACCGGCGCTCCACGATCTCATTCAAGTACTCTCTGACTCCTTGTACGACTGCTCGCGACTTCCCCGACCATGATGCATCACGGTGGTGTCCGCTGCAGTCGGTGTCAAGGCAGAGTGACCCAGTCCCGAGATCATCTCTATGAAATGTATGAAATGCCCGTAAGGGTAAGCTCCATATCGCGATGGAGTTGTGAGGACAAGTCGCCTTGATCATCCCTGCAGCAGCCCGCCGGGCGTCCTTCCTTCGATCAGCGCATCCGGTGCAGCTCTCGCCGAGGACAGGAAAGGGCTGGTACACCGCGGCAAGGTCTAGCTTGCTGAGATACGGATGCTCTGTCGGCATATCGCCCAGGTAGCTTAGTACCTCGATCTGAAGCTCCATTGGCAGTGGACTTCTCGCCATAGCAATCTCCGCCAGGCGGCGGATGTCTTTGGCGAGGTTGATCGCTGCGATCCTCCGAGTATCCAGGATGAACTGCCGCGATCGACGGAGCGCAGGCCAATCTCGCTGATGGCCCCTGCTACTGTGCTCATCCACGAGGAAGTAGTGGTAAGACTCTCGTATAGGACCATCTGAGCGGATCTCTTGCCACATGAGCAGAGGGGGAGAACCCGGATAAGGGGTTTCGAAGTGCCAATGACTGGCGTCCGGATGTATACGGTAGTCTGTCGTGTCACCCTGAGCACGTGTCCACCGCCGGCGACGCGATACGCCATTCTCGGGCGTCAAGTCGCTCGGTCTCGTTATGCGAGCAACCTTCAGGCGGTCACTTCTCCGCCGCCCGTGCCAGGACCCGCAGCTTAACTCGGGGTTCACATCTTCACAACATTCTCTATCCCTGCGGCAATCGTGGATCAAGTGCTCGGTGAAAACCCATGGGAATGTCTCACGGTTATCGCTGTGAGCCCAAAGATACGTCAAGTGGGACAGCAATTTATCGTCCAGGGCAGTGATGAAACTGAGGCGCAGAGAGACTGGCTTGACGCTGGAGTCCGTCTTTGGAAACGTGGACGACAAATGGGAGTTCCCGAGGAAGGCATTGGTGAGATATAAAACCATGCGAGCTGCCATCATGTGACCGTGAGGTTTGACATGGGCAAGTGCCCCGATGGGATCAAGAAAGCTCTCCCATGCTGCGATTTTCTCCTCGTCTGGCGTGTCCGTACTGTCACTGTAGTTGCCAAAGTCAGAGATGCTGATGTATAGCCTTTCCAGTAGCCACTTCAGTCGGGTCTCATCCGGCCCTTCTTGGACATCCTCGCAGGACAGAGTTGAGTTTTGACTACTCTGGACCAGGGCTTGTACTTCATCCGTCAGTGCCTGGTTGTCCTTTGATATACGATCGAATGAGAGTTTGCCTGCTGGAGAAGTGGCCATCTTGCTCGAACTCTTATATGCGTAACCTTAGACTTGCGAAGCTGACCACCTGGGCAGTTGACAGCAGCAATGACAATGACCGACCTTCGGGACAGCGTCACTTTCTCAGATATTTACTTGAGTTCCCAAAGACGACGAAAGGTAATCTGAAGGTCCAAGCTGCTGCCTGGACATCAGACCAGGGCGAAGATGCAGCTAGTCCGTTTTCATGCAGCTGGCTTGGTCGAAAAGGGGTGATTATAGCCACGATGATAACAGAAGTGGTGAACTTCGAGATGGCTATCCAGTTTACCCTAACCCCCGTGTCCGGTTACAGCACGCCTCCCCTATATACCATATGAATCGCAGCCCTAACAGTAGTTACGGTACTCAAGTGGTTATAGTACTGACGCTGAGACGGTCGTGGAGACTTTGTAGGGCCGAGGATCATAATTATCTAATTGCACTACGAGTGAAGCGTGACAAAGTTGACAAGGTTGGAGACACATTCTGCTCATAGACTATAATCCCCGGATGCTACCCTACGGCGTTCAGTCTCACACAGGCTGGTCTCCACAGAATAGACCAAGATAGGGCGTCGTTGCGACTGGATTCACCCTTTACACTCTCAGTGGGTCAAATCACATGGCCCGGATACGCTGCCGAGGTGGTCGGGATTTGGGTAGGGGGTTGGGGGACGTAGGTATAACACTAATCCATTATAGCACCGGCTTAGAAAGCCTGAGAATGGCAGGGAGAAGACGGAGAGAAGGCGTCTGGTGATGCTGCTCCTGATACGATTCGATGCAACTGTTTCCGAGTAGGTCAGGACGGAAAGTGACACGTGCATCTAATTAGGGCAATTAATCAGTTCATCTCTGTTATCAGACTGCCCATATCCGAGGGCCGGATCACGACCGGACAGTTGGGGCACGGGTCTATGATCAATCATTGATGCGTTGGCTGTTGAAGAAGAGACTTGGCCACTATTATGTGCACACATAAGCAACCTGTCGTCGAGTCTTCAATATTGAGAACGAACGCGTGATGCCCAAGAGGATGTTGTGCAACACACCACATGCAGCCCAGTTTTCTGCTAGCTGTCTGATCAACGGAAAAGCAGATCTCAAGTGTGGATGTGTACCTACCTAGGTAGGTATGGTAGGTATGCGGATCTGACCTAACTCTTCCAAAGGTTTCTTACAAGGTTGTTTTGTATTCATCCATGGATGGTAACATCGCACTTGTTAGCCCCAAAGCAGCAACTCTTACGACTTAAACCCCAAAGGAGCAACTCTTGCGACTCGGATGTTGAGATCCTTGGGCCTGAGGCCCACTCACCACGCCGCGGCGTACACGGCAATTCAAAAGCCGTTACAGCTTGCTTTTCATCTCCCTTGTGGATCGCATGGGCGCCATAAGCCGCACGCACATGCACTTCCCCAGCACCCAGAGGGTGACGTGGATATACATAGAGATAATAAGAGAGGAAACTTGCATATCGCCGTCCTCTCATCTCCTCCCTCGGGACGGCTCAGCAGCGATGATCCTGGAGGATAGTATGACGGTTTCCTGGGCGCCGTTCGATGGCAACGCGTCTCATCATGCAAGCCACTTCTGTTCATCCGGGTGCGAAGTAACCGGCCAAGAACTTACAAGCCAACATATGCTTCTACGCGGTATTGGGATATGTGCATCTCCGGGTCCCGAATGCTGATGATTGCAAGCACGTGGTCATTTCGCCCTACGAGATAAGAGATTCTTTGGGCCTACCCATACTTGTAGATCCCCTCAAGCTCCCTCGGCAGAGATTAGAGCCTAAGGAGCTAAACTATATGAGGTGACCTTCCCGAATAGCCTCATTATACTGTTTCAACGTCACGAGCCTTGTCATTTCATACCACCTGCTCGCCGACCTAGTCGTATCCACCAGGGAAGGAAATTGCCGGCGATGAAGGGTATCAGAACTGCCTTGTCCGGATAACGATTTGCTTGCGAGCATGCATGAGGGTGGGTTTTGGTGTCGCCGCCTGTTTCCGTTGCTATGTATAGTGGTATGTTTGCCTCCTACTGGCGTGCTACTGGCATGGATGAACAACAACGTGAGGACTATTATGATTCGTATCGGAATAACTTGCGATCACTTGTACGGCCATACTACTGACCAGGAGGAAAATCTAAACTTGGCAAGCCCCTTATATGTCTGTGTGACGGTACTGAAGACGGAAAGAGTTGCGAGTCGGCATCAACCCAAGTAAAAGACAAGGAAGTATGTAAACTATCTAGACAATGGGTGAAGAACAGCTATTGCAAAGAAACAATATAAAGCTTACATCTACCTCACCAGGTGAACGTGTCTTCTCACTACTCCTTCATCGAACACAAGCCCTGCACCATCTGATCCCATTGTCAAAGCCTCAATCACCTATTTTCACTCACAATGAAAGCACGCACCCTCATACTCCCCTCCCTCCTCACCCTCCTCCCAGCCCAAGCCACCTCCCTCCTCGCCCGCGACTACGACTGCAAGACCGACTGCAGCAACACGACCTGCCCACCCGCGACAGGCGCCGCCCATATCATAGTCTCGCGAGCCTCCGCCGAGAAGCCCGGCACCGGCAGGCTCGGCCCCGTAGCCGACGCCGTCGTGTCTGCCTGTCCGGGTTCCGACGTCGTCGCCAACCCGTACCCGGCGCTGCTGGATGGCTACGTGGGCTCGGAGACGGCAGGGATCGACAACCTGACGCTGATAGTCCGGGAGTACAGGGAGTGCTGCCCGGAGGCGGGCAAGTTGGTGCTTCTGGGGTATAGCCAGGGGGCGCAGGTGACGGCGGACTTCCTTTGTGGGCGGAGCGAGGTTGGGTTTCCTGGTACGCCTGCGTATGGGGGGCTTTTGGCTGATGATAGTGAGTTGTCCTGTTGCTTTTGTTTGTCTTGTCTCTGGAACTCGTTGACGAGCGTCGGAGCGGCGAAAGCGATGGGAGATCAAACATGCTTATATATAACTAGTCGCCGCTGTCGTCCTCATGGGCGACCCGAGTTTCGTGGAGGATGTCCCCTGGGACCGAGGCAATGCCTCTAACAAGAGTGTAAGTCGACCATATTTATAAATCCGAAGGGAAGATTGACGAGCGCAACGAAAGCTCGAGAATGAAGAATATCGACTTTTAGCATAGTCGGTGCACCCGCTAACGGACTGCTGTTAGTTTTTCCCGCGCCTCGATAATATAGCCTGCCTCCCCGTTGCCGACAAGATGATCTCGTACTGCGACGCGGAGGACTACTTCTGTGACAACGGCACGTCCGCCGACGCACTTGCGATCCACCTAGGCTACGTCGAGGAGTATGGCGCGCAGGCTGTGGAGTATATCGTGGACAAGATTGGAGAATGTGATGGTGCTGGTAGCAGCGCATGGAAATGAGACAATGTGTCCTACATGATGGGGGCTAGAGGGAAGAAGGGCATGCTTCAAAGATGTTGGGAGTTATTCAATGTTGGCGCCACTCGTAAGAATATAATACTATTAATCAACAACACGAAAGCCCAGCTTCCCCAGGCTCAAGAACACACATGGGAAAGGAGGATCAGGCAAGGCAATTTCCATGTGTATAATCAATCCAGGTTGAGAGCGAATCTTGAAATTATGCAGGACAGGGAGCAGATGGGTGGCACCTGGTGGCAACACAAATTACTGCGCAGTATCAAGAAAAGATTACGAGGCCTTCAAATGTTCTTCCAAAGCTGTCATCGCCCTGGCAAGAGATCAGCAGCGCGTCAAGAGGATGATGCGAAAGACCGCAGTGGCTTGACATTAAGATCTTGAGCCCTCATATTCAATCCCAACGATGAGCTCCAATAAAAAAAATGGTATAACTACGAAGCAATTTTTGCGCTCTGCACCAGAATGGACGTACTACCTGCGCCAGCCCATTCCATCTCAAAAGTGGATGTTCTGGTCCATTTCCATAGCCCGCTGGTTCGCCACATTCCGCTCCATGCGATGGGCTTCCTCAATCACACCCTCCCTGGTCTCGGCCTGGCGGTCTCTCTACAGACTCGAGTACTTCTTGAAGGCGCCGATGAGACCACCGGTCGATGAGTCGTGGCCGGAACCGGTTCCTTCCTCGTCAAGCTCCTTGAGGATCTTCTTGGCCAGCACCTTGCCCAGCTCAACACCCCACTGGTCGAAGGAGTTGATGTCCCAGACGGCGCCCTCGGTGAAGGTCAGGTGCTCGTAGTACACGATAAGGGCACCCAGCTCGGCAGGGCCGATGCTGCCTCCGACCAGGATGCTCGTTGTGGGACGGTTTCCGTTGAAAACCTTGTGGGGGACCAGGTTCTCGGCGGTACCCTCAGCCTTGACCTGCTCAGCAGTCTTGCCGACCATCAGCGCCTCAGCCTGTGCGAGGTAGTTGGAGGCCAGCATCTTCTGGTGGAGGTTGTCGGAGATGGGGTTGTGCGACTTGGCGGCCAGGATGAAGTCGGTAGGGATCAGCTTGGTTCCCTGGTGGACCAGCTGGAAGAAGGAGTGCTGGGCGTTTGTGCAGGGCTCGCCGAAGAGGATGGGGCCGGTGGTGTACTTGGCAGGGGTACCGTCGGAGGTGGTGGTCTTTCCGTTAGACTCCATGGAAAGCTGCTGCAGGTATGCAGGGAAGCGGTGGAGGTACTGGTCGAAACTGTGCAACTTGTTAGCGATCTGCCCAATTACAACCCGCGGGCTGCCTGTTAGACTCACGGAGCGACCAGGTGTGTCTGTGCCTGGTAGAAGTCGCTGTAGTAGACGCTCAGCAGACCACCAATGACGGGGATGTTGTCCTTGAGGGCAGTAGAACGGAAGTGCTTGTCCATCTCGTGGGCACCAGCCAGGAACTTCTCGAAGTTGTCGTAACCGATGTACAGAGCGACGGACAGGCCGATGGCAGACCAGACCGAGTAGCGGCCACCGACCCAGCTCTCGAAACCGAACATGTTGTTCTTGTCGATGCCGAACTTGGTGACCTCCTCCTCGTTGGTGGACAGGGCAACGAAGTGCTTGGCGATGTCACCCTTGCCTCCGGTCTTCTCGAGGAACCACGTCTTAGCAGTGTTTGCGTTGGTCGTGGTCTCGGCGGTGGTGAAGGTCTTGGAGGCGATCAGGAACAGGGTGGTCTCGGGGTCAGAGTTGGCCAGGGCCTCAGCGATGTGTGTGCCGTCGATGTTGGAGATGAAGTGGAGGGTGGTGTCCTTGGCGCCGTAGTGCTTGAGAGCCTCGGTGACCATAACGGGACCCCTATGAAACGGATTGTCAGTCTCAAACAGTGACCAGCCAGCAGCAGCGGCAGCAAATTGGCCGGAAGCTCCGGGGACGGCAACTTACAGGTCAGAACCACCGATACCGATGTTGATGATGTTGGTCAGCTTCTTGCCCGTGTAACCCTTCCATGCGCCGGAGCGCACCTGCTCGGAGAACTCCTTCATGTGTGCGAGCACGTCGTGGACGCCGCCCTTTGTGCGCACAACATCAACACCGTCAACCTTCATCTCCCAGGGCTCGGGGCCGACATTGCGCAATGCAGTGTGGTAGACGGCACGGTCCTCTGTGAAGTTGATCTTCTCACCATTGAACATGGCCTCACGCTTTGTCTCAACGCCGGCCTCGGAGGCCAGCTTGGTGAGCAGCTCAAGTGTGTCATCTGTAAGGAAGTTCTTGGAGAAGTCGAAAACAATGTCGACGGGCTTGCCGGAGGAGGAGATTGAGCCGGGCAGGGTGAATGTACGGGTGTACTTCTCGAACCGCTTGGGGTCAGAGGCGAAAGCCTCCTTCAGGACGAAGCTCTTGCCAACAGTGTCACGGTGCTGCTGGAGCTCAGACCAGGCGGGGAGGGCGGTGGCTTGCGGCATTGTGATGGCGTGGTTTCTATTTCTCTGGGGTGGTCTGTTTGTGTGGTTTCTAATAGCTGCCAAGTCAAGAGGACGTGTGTTAGACAGACTTGGGCTGGAAGAGAATAGCAGGTGGATGGAGGTGAATGGAGTAGATGAGGAAGAGGTAATGCGACAAGACGGACCGGCGAGGGAATTTAAGGCAAGTAAATATATAAGGAAACTAGGGGTGGAGGTGGAGGTGAAGGTGGGGTGATTTAATATGCAGCGCAGACGACGGCAAGGAAGGCACAAGGCAGCGGGCACAGGAGCGGGACAATACACAGCGTGCTCACCTTATAGATAGAGGAAATGCAGACCAATTGACTACTATTTCTTGAGAAGACTTAGGAATGGTCTGAATTGTCTCATATAAGAACCCTCGGGAATTGGTGGAAATGTTGAGTGGTGTGGTGAGCTTCACTTAAGTTTATCGACGAAGTTCTATG
This sequence comes from Cytospora leucostoma, assembly GCA_003795295.1. Taxonomy (NCBI): domain Eukaryota; kingdom Fungi; phylum Ascomycota; class Sordariomycetes; order Diaporthales; family Cytosporaceae; genus Cytospora; species Cytospora leucostoma. Next base: position 54,438 of record LKEB01000056.1, on the reverse strand, counting down.
GAGCATGGAGGGGTCAAGTCAACTCGTCGAAGTGCTTGCTGCTTGGTCACGGAAGTGGGAAGCGGGGTCCTGAACTTCCAGAGCTTCCGAAGCAACGCACACTGACTGCAATACGGCAGTTCGGCCAGTCACCTACCAACCTAGGTATGTGGCAGTCCACCGTGTTGGCAACTAAGGTGCCCAGGCCCTGGAGAGCCTGTGTACAATGGGACTACGTATCCGGTCAATAGTCCGGTCCTCAACCAGAGGCATCATCATGGAAACTGCCCCGCAGTAGGTACCAGTAGGCCGTTAGGTCATAGTGTTACAGCGGCCCCTCCCCCCCGAGCTTAGGTAAATATACATACCTAGGTACCTAGGTAGGGGTAGAGAGAGCCGCGCTGGCGGGGCACCTTGATAGGAATTAGCCAGGTACACCTGGGCAGCTCCTGATAAGGTCTACCTAATGAGGACGAACAAGTTATATCTATACTTTGAGGCACCTAGGCACTGTAAAGACCTTGACTGATTACAGTCTTCAAAAGAATATATAGCTGTAGATAGACTTCGTATATCATAGCACTGCGGGAAAAGTTCAACCTTGGAAGATCTAAACCTTCTAGAATCGTAGCATACATAGTTACCGCTGACGGGTCAAGCACCCCAAGTACCATGATCCTGAACCCATACTACGTCACTACGCATCATCCCGTGAAAATCTCCAGCAGAAGGCCCCTGGCTGGTCCCGGGTGCTGAGTAATAACTCTTGGGTATCCCTACTATGTACAGACGAGATGGTCTGCTTACTCAAGCACCTTGATTATTTAGCATGTGTCTGGTAGATAATCCTCACGATCCGAGACATTTCAACAGTTTTTTTGGTTGTTCATAACCGGGCAACTGTCGACCTCGGGATTTCCTAACGGTACGCGGTGAGCCCTCAGGTACCCAGTATGCCTGAGATCCGTGCTTGAGGCATTTCACTATCATGCAGTACACGCAGTACACACCTTGCGTAAACCTTAAGACGCGAATGTGCGACATTTCTTCCACCTCGCCAGCTCGCTTTTTCGCCCTCCATCACTATCGGTTTGCCCGGCTACGACTGCGGGAATCGCCAAGGTAGTCATGTTCCATCAAGTTTTGTTCCATTCGTCTTGCCTTAAAAAAAAAGAACTGCCCATGATCTGTCACATCTACTGCAAGCCCTTTCTCTGCCTCGTCCCGTTGACAACCAAGGTGACGAAAGTGGCAGATCATGTGAAATGGCAAAAACAAGCCGTCCTTGGAACCCCCTTTACCTTGATGTTTGTGAATGATCAAGACCGAACCGTACTCCTAACAACTAGATTGCTTTGGTGGGTGAATGTGCAGCAAGAAAACTGAGGCCCCGACTTCTCTCCTCCCCGCACCTGGCTCCAGATCCCGTCCAGGTCTCGTCGCCGTCCCTATCAACTTCGCCATGCCTCCACTTGCATGCCGTCTCCCATGCCACCATGCATAGGAGCGCTGAAATCTGCCGTATTGCTGTGCTCGTTCAAGTCGGGCACATGGAGGCTTCCGGCCATCATAGTCCGGTTTCATCTTCCCAAATTCAGCTTCAGGGGGCATGGTTTACCGGTCTTGCAAGCTACCGGCAAAACCTGGGTCCTTAACACTTCCACCGCCATCCGCCAGCCCGGCAATTGGTCGGTTGTAGCTGAAGCCTTGGAACTGGTTCTGCATCGTCTGCGACAGGACAGGTCCCCCGACGTATGAGTCCTGGGGTGCTTCCGAGGTGAACTCAGGATCAAAGTTTTGCGTGTCAAGCGCGTCAGACTATTGAAGAGAAATGATTAGTATAACAAACGTCACGGGGCTCTTTAGCATGGAGCCATGCTTTGTCCTCTTTTTCTCTTCTTTCTTCCTCTCTCTCTTGGAGGTGGGAAAGGGGCAACACTTACCACATTGGGCTTGAAGGTCGGCTCGTATTTGCGCTGCAACAACTTCCGCCAATCTATGGCATGGAAGAAGGGGTGAGCCTTGATTTCAGCCGATCCGTTCGCACCTAACCGTTCAGCAGGGTTGCGGTTGAGCAGCTTCGTAAGAAGATCCTTGGCCGCCGGTGGTACAATGTCGTGGCTTGGGAAGTGCAGGGGCTCCGACAGGATCTTGCGGTACATCTCGTTAGTATTCTCGTCGTAGAAAGGTGGGAGACCCGTCAACATCTCGTAGAGCAATACTCCGAGGGTCCACCAGTCTACTGTCTTGTTGTATCCCTGACCCATGAGCAGCTCTGGGGCGAGGTACTCGGGGGTACCACAGAAGGTGTTCGTGCGGTCCTCATCCTTCATGTCCAGCTTGCAGAGACCAAAGTCACACAGAGCGATGTGTCCTTGGTAGTCGAGCAGGATGTTCTCGGGTTTCAGATCTCGGTAGATGACGTTGAAGCCGTGCAGGCACTCGAGAGCGCAGAGCAGCTCTGCCGTGTAGAACCTCGACCTGTTGACATCGAAACGCTGCTCCTTCTGCAGGTGGTGGAACAGCTCTCCGCCGTTGACGAAGGCCAGGACGAAGTAGAGCTTCTCAGGAGATTGGAAGGTGAACTTGAGGGGCACGATGAAGGAGTTGTTGATCTGCGCCAGCACGGATCGCTCGGCGAGGGTGTGGGTGACCTCGGACCGGGAGATGATGTGCGCCTTACGGATGGTCTTGAGGGCGTAGATCCGGTTGGTGTCCTTCTTCCGGACCTGCATGACCTTGCCAAAACTTCCCTTGCCCACCACCTTGAGCAGCTCGAAGTCTTCAATCTTGAGCTTGCCCGCCCTGTTCTCCACGTACTCGACTCCGATCTTGATCTGACCCTGGCCGTATTGTACGGGTACCCATTGGACACCAGTATGACCCAGCGCCTTCTCCTTCTCGGCGAACTCGTTGGCGGCCTTCTCGCGGTCCTTCTTGCTGGCCTTGGGATCTTCCGTGAACTGGTGCTTCTCCTCGAACCTCGGGTTGATGCGGACGACGCCGAGGAAGATATCTTGACTCCGCCCTGCTCCCGGTGGAGCCGCTGGGTTGCGGACATAAAGATGGGCGGTAAGCTCGGTCACCCTGGAGACATCGAACTTGTACTGTGTGTTGGAGCCGGCCCAGAGGGGATTCTCGGGACTACCCTCGACCGAGTTGACGAAGACCTGAACCTTATCGAAGTCGAGGAGGGCATATGGCATGTATTTTCCAGAAACGCGGCCGTGGTTTGTGGGGACGTGGCCAAATCCACCCGAAGTATTCGGTCGGTGGCCGTTGACGTAGGAACCTGTGGTCCGTGACGAACCCGACCGTACGGATCCGGCCACACTCGATCCTCCTCCTGTGGATAGTGAACTGGCATGGCTGAAGACGTTCTTGTGCTGGTCGGGCAGGGCGAAGTCCTTGCCCTCGTGGAGGGTGACGACAAGGATACCGGGCTTCGGTGGTGTGACAATAGGTGCCTGTGTCAGGGCTTCTGAAGAGGCTGTGACGGGAGGAGGGCCAGGTCAGCTCAAGGTGGTCAAGGTCAAGGGGAACAGGGTCGCCATATTCTTACCAATGTTGTTGTCTGAAGGTGTAGGTGATGCAGAGCCACTGATGTTGGACTGTGACTTGTCTTCCTTGTCGGTGATAGTCGAGGTGGAGGGAGAACGACCAAAGCCGCTCAGAGGGCTCAGGTGCGTCTCTTTCAACTCTGTGAATAGGTGAGGGGGTGGTCAGCCAGGGCGCTCCCATAATAGCGTACATTGGGCACTGCCCCAGAACATATGAGGCAGAGCGCGAACAATCGCTCGATGTACAATTGGTGAAAGCAGGCCAAGGGGGCTACACAAAAGAGCTCGACTTACTCTTAGTGAGTTTCCACGACATGATGGGCGGTTAGATGGATATGGGATGGCGAGACTCTCAGTGGGAGCGGGAGATGCAACGGGTGCTAGTAATGCGCAGCGCGTAGTGCGTTGTGCGAACAGAGTGTAAGGTGCTGACCTTCCCGCCTTGCCTGGGAGGGGAGTCGGAGTGAAGTTAGGTGAGGTCCCTCGGGGTGACAGAGAGAGAGAGAGAGAGAGAGAGAGGAAGGGAACAAAGATGGAGGGGAAAGATGGACTGCGGCGATGCGATGCCTGTCCGCTAATGGTTCGAATGGATGGTGTTATGGACAGGAGGGAGAGCAATGGAAGTGAAAATGAAGACACAGCGTGGTGTCAGGTCCGAGAGAAAGTGTCGATGGCCAAAGACAGCAACAGCACGAACTTGTAACGAAGTTGGCAGGTCTGTATTGGATTGTTGGCCGACGGTGGATGGATTTGGGGATGGGATGGGAAATGCAGGTAATCAGTGAGGGTAGGTTGAACCTTGGAACGGGTGACGGGTGACGGGTGACGGGTGGTGGTGTGGTAAGGATTACAAGAGAGAGGGGACCGTTTCGCACTCAGGCTGGGGCCGTTCGAAGATACCCAGGGTACTAGGGTTGGCTACAGGGCACCCGTGCACTGCGCACTGGGCACTACGCCCGGGCACTGCGCACCGGGCACTACCTACTAAGTACCTATAGGTAGGTAGGTAGGCATCTGAACACTGCTGGGGCTGTGGGGGGCCACTTCCCGGGCTGCCAGGTGCACCATCTGGCTTCAGTCAGGTCAGTTAGGCTGGCTGGCTGCTGGTGCACTGTACTCTACCTAGGTACCTAGGTAAGACTACGCTCAGGCTGCCAGGTGCTGTACTTTGACAGTCTTCAGGCGGGTCTAAAAAGGAGGAGCGGGCCGGCGTGTTGTGAGCGTCAGGGTTCGGGTTACATGGCAGTGATATCAATAACAATACTGACGGTACACGGACTACGGAAATACACCACGATGTAACCACGATCGACATCAAGCGAAGGCAGAGACCTTCAATGATTCCCGTAAAGGCTTTGGGCCGCATTTTGGGCTCCCATATTCAACATGCTCTCAGTATTCTGGAGGCCTGCGGACCGAAGCAGGGGAAGGTCAGAACGTCCGTTTTACAGTGGTCCCAATTTTATTTAGTGGCGATCTCGACATCTGCAGGAGAGCAACCACAGGGGCCAGCTAAGGTAATAAAAAGGGGCGGTCATAGCTCACACATGCAACGCAATAGAGGTCTAACCTTGGTGTTTCTGCCCTTCGAAAATAGAATTGGGCATCCGGGAATATTGCCGATTACCAAGAACTGCCCAGGCCTGTGGGTGGTCTAACCCACTAGGCAGGGCATCGTCAAGCTCTAGGCTCTCTGAGGGCTACAGTCGCCGTCGCCAAGTCGGACGCGCAACCACCAGGTCGATCGGTTAAGGTCCGGGCACCGGCCGGCCGTGAGACCTTCGTACCTACGTATACTTGCTTAGTCTCATACTAAGTAGGTATTGTTCAATGACTCCTGACTTCGGGACCTGACCTACCATCATCTAGACAACAGCTCAGGCAATGTACATGACCAAGAAGAGCTCGTATAGCACTTGAAAGTCCAGCAGCACTACTGCACTACAGGCTCTTTTGCACTTTGGTCTGCAGCATAGCCTCCTCGAGATCAAAAATTAATCTTTTCCTTTCTATCTATTCACTCTAAACGTCCCAAGCCACAACGCCAGGACGTCAGCACCTGCAGGGATGTTTATCTTAACACGTGCCCAAAGCCCGCTTATCTCCAGATGTCCTGCAGGGAAAAGGGGTGCGCTCAAGACCACTGATTGTAGGAAGGGAAAAAGAGGGTTAGGGCTCTTTCTCGATCTCGTTACTAAGGTAGGTATAATAGGGGGTCTCTGTCTTGCGTCCTCTTGTTTTAAGTAGCAATTAACATCTACTATACATAGTATGCATATGTACTCTAGCTGTTTGGTCCCCTAATGGCTTGAAGGACTTTACGAACTACCTAGGTATATTTCCCCCCTTCCAAAAAAGCAAGATTCCACCGAAAGGCATCCGAGCGCTCAAGATGGGTAGCAGGAGGCATAAGGTAGCGATATCAATACTGAGGACTGACTATAATGTTATCGAAGTTACAATCTGGACATCGAAGTTGACCTGGGTCCCCCCCCTACAGAATATCGTTGCTTAGATCAGTTGCCAGCGATGCCAACCGCTTGGCAGGTTACTACCGAACAGGGGCGACATGTCACTGAGATGATATTGACACTCTACTCAGATAGCTATTTGGCTTCCGGTCATCATTGTAGTGGCCGGGCTGATGCTGGAAAATGCTTAATGAATAGAGCTGTGTGGCAGTTGTTGCCGAGCACTTGAGGTTGCCCAAGTGAGGCACGTCAACCTGCATCTAGCCGCAACAACTTATTGGTCTTCACTCGAACTTATCATGATCGTCCGAGACACGGATGCCAGCCAAGCAAATCCCCAAGGAGACCGTATCGATCCGCACAATACATTGGGCTACTTGGATCCCAAACGTGACCAAGACTGGACCGCCTTGGCGGCGGAGGTGGAATATCACAACGGTCCTAAGAGGAAACTCACTTGTAAATTCCGTATGCGAGCTCAAGTGACCATCAGCTGGTGCAAGATGGCCCTCAGATCATGTTCATGATTACCATAGATCATACAGGCGATGCTGTACCAAAAGGCGATGCTCGAGTGATATGAGATGTTTGTCAATAGCTTAGTATAGCGGTGTGGGGTTTTCTGGGAGTACGGTCAAGCCAAACGATGATTATCTCCCGAAACGCATACAAGAGCTGGACAAAGCGGCAGGGTGAGATGCTGTTGCGCAGTGTGCTTGTATACCTTGATGGCATACCATTCAATGTTGCGTCAGTTCATACACCGAGGTGCAAGCTGACGGTTGAGAAAGAGGACCGACGGCCCAGCAGCGTAGATCGATAGAACTCTGGCTACATCGTATGTCCAAGCACCGTTCCGTCGACCGGGACGGAAATCGATCGTTGACAGTAGACTTATTGGTGAGGATCACCTCGGGGCGGCCAGATGTCCGGGGTCTCACACTAAACGCCGCGGCCGAGAACGAGCACCATCACGTACTGTAGTATTGTTTCCTGTGTCTGGATCAGTGAGCTCTGACACCGGTGAAGGATGATTTGGAGATCAGTCGTGACCACGGTGAAGATGCTTCACCCTTGATACTATATAGTAGCATCAGTGCTTGACGTGGAGCTCAAGGGGGCCTCGGCTCGCTACGGACGGACGGCGTAAACGTGCGCGAAACCCAGCAGCTTGGTCCTGGAAAGCATCCCACGTGGGCCCACATGGGGTAACTATCCTATTCCGAGAACACTGCTATACGAGACGAGTCCAGATCTTGATCGAGTTTGGCCTTGGACGTTTCCCCGCGTCCTGTCACTCAAGCTTTGTCAGGGCTGGCACTGGCCACCAGCAAGAGCCGCAACACCCTTGTGGTCATGCCGTGCTGTGTCATTGGCCAGGGCTCTTCTTGGAGTTATGTTCTTCCCGCAGGAGCCTATTCTCGACACATAGTCGTGGGGGCCTGAACGTGATTTGTGCTCGACGGGGTGATTCGTCTCGGAGACTGGCGTGTGGCAGGTCGCATGTGTAGGCCTTCTTCTCTTTCGATGACTGAGGGACTCATCCGACATACGATGAGGTCCGACGAGACTTCTGCTCTGATAGTAGTAACAACTGCCTCTCACACGTATTTGTCCATGGTCGTGGCAAAGATCAGTGCGCTGACTGCCTGGTAAATGGCGTCCGCTGAGGCTGCTGTAAGCCGCTGGCAGAGTTTGGAACCAATCCGAGGACACGAACCAGCCCTATCGCTTTGTCAAGGTGCAAATCATACTGCTAATAATTGACCGGGATTCTAGGTGGTATTCCACATGCATCACCTCAGACACCCATGGCAGCAAGGGTCCCAAAATAGTAAAGAAGAACATACCGGTAGGTACTCTGAGAGCCAAATACGCGGAAAGAGACCCTACTGTGGTATCCGGGGAGATTCGATTCGATATTGATTGACCGGGGCTCCCGCACTTCGATGTTCAAGCAAGCATCCGCCCCACGTGGACTTGCCGTTTGGCGAGATTTCTCGTGGATTCGACACGGTGGGCCGCTGGCACAGCGGGCGCGAATCGCCTAGAAGCTGGTGGGGCGGCACAATGCCAGGGGAGACTTCTGGAGACTCGAGAAGGCGGACAAGAGGTTTCGACGGCCTTTCCAGAGCAGTCTACATGCTCGACACACCGCAATCTTCTTTTTCTTCGAAATGATAGGGGGATTTTCCAAGACGGGAATGCATCTCTTTTGTTTGTACGCGGGGTAGTCACCTCCCATCTTGCGCCTCGAGACACATCGTATAAGACCGTCCGTCCTTTTCCTAGACCAACTCGCGAACCAGCCAGCCTTTTCGCCTTCTCTTTGGCGATCAGAAATACCCACTCACGATCGAGCATCCCTGTCAGTCTGACGACACAGAGGTTGATGCGCCAGAGACGTCATGATGTTTTCCACCATGACGGCGACCACCTCAAACTCGGCCGAGTCGATGAGCCTCCAGCACAAATCCGTCCTTATCAATAAATACGCCCTCGAACTGGGATCTGCCTTTCGCTACTCTGCCGCCATTCGCACAACTCTTATCGTCCTCGCAGAACGCTTCTTCCGCCTCAACCACACCATCTTGACATACCTCGTCTTCGGAGGCACTATCGCCACACTGCAAACGTACCTCATCGCCAAGGAGCTGACAATGAGATCAACCACCGCACTAGCCAGGGTCGCAGAGAGGGCCTGGAACTCGAAGCAGGCGCGAAAGCTGCAGAAGAAGGTTGAATTCGAGTTCTTCGTCCTTATCCTCGGCTGTGGGAACAGCTTCTGCCTGGTGATTTTCTGGCCGGGGTGGATCCTCATTGGATTGGCCTACCTGCTCTGGTGGGTGATCAGCCGCTGTGCGGGCTGAATGGTCCAGAACAGCATAAAAGATCTTCAAGTCCAAATCAGACCTCACCGCGAGAGCTCTCGACCGGCAATGTTGAAACAAAAGCACCCTTCGACTTGTCAACTGCCTCTCGAAACCAACGGGCCGAGTTGACCTCAACCCGAAAAGAAAAACGTGTTCCCGCCAGTGTCCCTCCGCACCTCGCTCATATAGTCCTTCTCCGGGTCGAATTCTTGCCACATGCTGGCAGGATATATGTGCTTGTTGCGCTCGTACCACCGCCGATCAACAACTTTTGTGAGCGTTGGGTCGTCATCCGCCCCCTCGAGGGTATTGATATCAACAAGAGACTCCTTGTTGGCGGAGGAAAGAGGGTTCGGTGGAAGAGTCTGGTTATCAGAGACCTTGGTCGGGGCCTCGGCGCTGTAGTTGAACAGCCGGACGTTACCGGGGCCAAGGGTCTTGTTCATTATGAAGAAGTAGAATTCATAGTGCTGGTGTTGGGGTAGATTTGTTATGTTAGCTATACAGTATACACACAATTTACTTTGTCACATATCGACTGATGTCGTAGGCTCGACTTACGTGTGGAATGATCATTGTCCCCCTAACCAACAACAGGTCATCAACGCCCACCCTTGCCCAGTCACGCCGGGCGTTGGCGTTCTTGTCGCCGCCGACACCCAGCTCGGCACCGACCTTGCGGCTCTTATCCAGGAAGACCCAGACGAAGTCACCCTTCTTAGCCCGCACCGTCCCTCCAGGGATGTTGGTGCCGTCGTAGAAGACAAAGGGGATCGCGATCTCTGTGGCCTTGACAGCTTCTTGGAGGGCGAGGAACTCCTTGCGAAGCGCATCTCGCTCGGCTGCTTCACGGCGCAGGGCAGCCTTCGTCAAGGCACGGGGCACAATTCCGACCGAGGCATTCGCTGCGACCTTCCCGCCTGGCTTCCTGTCATTGCCAGCGTTTGCGCTATCGGTGTCCCGTCCTGCACTATCATCTCCTGCCTCGGGCTCGATCGAATTACTGGGCGTCTTTTTGTTCTTATGCTTGGATACCACAGCGGGCCCCGCGGCGTCCTCCTCTTCGTCGTCATCGCCAAACGACACGAGCGCCCTCTTTGGCTTCTTCTGCTTCTTCACCGGCCGCTCGCTACCGCCATCGCTCAGGTTATTCGGTGTCGCGCTCTGTGATCGGTCGATCAGAGGGGTGGTCGTACCTGAGCGCAACGCCTCCCTCGCCTCGCGCTCCTGCTGTTCCAGCACTTCTGCCCTGCGCTTGCGGAAGTCGGACAGGTGGACGAGCCCCACTGTGTTGGTCGAGATGCGCTCTTGGGTGCTCATATTGTTGGGCGCCTTGAAGCGCGATTGCGCCTGGGCAGGTGTGGAGGGGTCTGACATGCTGGTGGATGGTGGCGTGGAAGCTTGTGTTAATGTGGAGGGGGAAGAGGTGGTATAATTGTTTGAGTTGCAGGATGCCCATTGTCAAGTACCCAAGTATCTACTCAAGTAGTCTGATTAGATACCGTCAGAGTAATACCATCAGGGTTCCACCTCAGGGTTGCGCCCCCCCCCCACCTTCAATCCAAACACCTGCACCACCATCACCCCTATCGAGCTTCCAACATCGTCTACCCCTACGTGTTACTCGAACGAGTTCTTGATAGGGGTGTGAATCATGCTAAAGGGTATACGTACCCCTCAAATTATTCATTTGCGCGCCTGTGCAGCTTCTAGTCGGGTCTTGACGAACCCACAGAAGCTTGTGAAGATGGCCTCGTCGTGGCCTTCCTTCCAGCAACAATCCAGCACGGAACCCGTCTTCTGAACGACTATGGATACGGAGAACCCAAACACGCATCTCTCGCCCTCGCTGATTTCCTTGGGGACCGGGATGCCTTCTGCTTGCTCGAGTGCTTCCTCACGTTTCCTCTTTCGCCTCCATGCCCTACTCCATACATTCTCTCGCGCCCGTCCGACACCCCTGAGTCTTTCCTTATCCCATTCCCAAGACAACAGCTCCAATGGATCAATCAGAGAAAGCAGTGCATCAATATTCGTCCCCACACCCTCGCTCACTGGGAAAGTCGACATCACGACCCTCACGGGCGGCGGTAGGATCTTCCTCCAGGGCGTAGCCGTCAAACCCCTGGCCACCTCCTGGCTCGGCCTCATCGGTCCAAAACTCCAAGCAACAGCCCACCGCCTCGTCTTTTTCCCTTGTACAAACTCCGTGACCGCATAATTGTCGATTCCCCTCTCCCTCAACCTCTCGACCATGACCTCCAGACTGGAGACCATACCGAACATGGAGGTGTACCACTGCACCTTCTCCCTGAGCCTCAGCGACTCCTCGAGGATTCTGGTGACGAAGGCGACCTCCCCACCCTCGCATACCATCTCCACTGGTGCACCGGTGCATGCTGTAAGTGGGGGACGGGACTTCTTGGCGGCTGACTGGAGCATCTGGTCCTCATCCTCGTAAAAGGGCGGGTTGGTCATGACAAAGTCAATCTTGGGCAGGTCGATCTCGTCCAACGGGATCATGGGGCCGGTTTGTTGACGGGGGAGGATCCTGATGCGGGACTGGAGGCTGTTGAGCTCGACATTCTTGGTGGCGCTCTTCAAGCTTTCCGAATCGATATCTATTGGGCTTGTTGGCGATGTGCTCTCTCTAAATATAGAAAAAAAGAAGGGAATGGAGAAGGGGGCAATGGCGGGCGCGAGATGTTACCTGTGGCGATGAAGGACCACGGGCGCTGAGCGCACCCCAGCAAGGGGTAGATGCAGCTGGCGCCGGTACCGATGTCAAGGCCGACGAGCTTCCCACCTGGCTCATTGTATGAGCTCGAGTCGAGCAGACCCTTAAGCCATAGTATGTAGTTGTGTCTGTTTGGGACCTAAACTCAGATCCGCATGGTCAGGGCAACTGAGCATGATCGATGATCGCAACCAGCGCAGCGCAAACTGCGTGTTGGCCGTCACATTCACTCACAGGTGGACACAGCCTATCACCTGGTAGCTCAATGTCTAGGCCGAAATCAATCTTCAGCAAGGTCTTGGTGAGCTGCTTGACAGCAGCAGGGTCTGTGAAGTCCAGCTGATGGTTCGGCTTGAGGCTGCATCATGGTCAGCACCTGCACGGTCGTATTGATGGGTCATGCTGTCGTCCCCAAACGGGTACCACGGTGGTCTGGCTCCGGCACTCACATGGCGCCAAACTCGGCATCCTGCGACGCAAGCTGACGGAAATCTGGTTCTCTGGAATAGAGACCCCGAAAGTATGCGTCTCCCTTGTTGAGGAGTGTCATCGTGAAGAGGGTGGAGAACGAGACATTGAAACCGCAGTATTGTTTGTTGCTGTCACATGCGAAGTGACTAAGGTAATTTGACGTTTTGGTGGATGCTCATCAGTAACCTACAGCAGGTAAAGACCTGTACAGAGGCGTACAGGCTTACTGTGAACGCTGATTACAGCCTCTCTCCACTGCACGTGTATATACACCTTCACGACACTCAAACGTCTAGCGTCCATGGCATGCCACCAAGATATATCGGTATTAAAATGCATAGCTTCCAAGGTTATTAGACTATATCACAGGTCTAATCAGTTCTCGGCCATCCCTTCAGGCACGTGGCCCGTGCTGGTGGTGAAGGTTGAATGTGAATCAGGGGCGACTTGATATAGGCGGCCTCGGGTTTCGGCCAAAAACATTCCTTCAAAGCTAATCTCGCATTCTCCATTCTCGGCCACAACACCAGAACACCCACGAACCTTTGGGGGTGTGGACAGTGGACAGTGGACACTCCCTCTGGCATGCGACGCCAAGCACTACCGAGTCGGGCCCATGCAGGGGAAACTCATCTGGTGGACCACGAGGACCTCTGGGATTATTATGTCTGCCTTCTCCATTGGCTGATGGCCCCAGGGCCAAGGCTCGAGGCTCAACGGCGACTCCTCTCTACGATCAATGGCACCCACCTGCTAGCTCCGCCATGCCATACGGCTTTGTAGCGATGAGCCGTGGTGGGAAAAGACTGAAAAGACTGACATTGCCCACATAGTAGTGACCGCAGGAACTCACTCTCTTGATTCACAGATCGTCGCCCGTATCGCACGCTTCATACTGCGCTGAATACCGAGTAGACTCAGGTCGGGGATCCTTTGACCTGCCCCATCATTGATAATCGCCACTGCCGCCAATACGGTCTTCACGCGCCTTCCCATTGATTACCTATTGTTGTTGTGGTTTATTGGACAACTACTAAGCCATCATGGGCTCCTCACAGTCATCGCCAGCGGCCTCAAACATGTACACGGCCACTGCGGTCTCCGATGTTGCAGCCGCCGCGGCGACGGCCTTGACCCTCCACCCTACTAGCAATGTCAAGGGCCAGGCCTTCGAACGCTACGTGCAGATCTTCTTCGAGAACCAGGACTACGACATCGCCGAGGGCGACCCGAACTTCAGCTACCTCGCCTCCCTGGGCATCAAGCTCGACAACTACTGGTCCATCACCCACCCCTCGCAGCCCAACTACGTGGCGGCGCTGGGGGCGGACCGGAACGGTGTCTACACGGACAGTGCTGCCCAGATCGACGAGGATGTTGAGACCGTCATCGACCTGCTGGAGGCTGGAGGCGTGAGCTGGAGCATATACGGCGAGGACCAGCCGTACTCCGGGTTCGAGGCGAACTGGGTCAACCAGGAGACCGGTGCGAACATGTACGTCCGGAAGCATAACCCCATGATGAGCTACAACTCGGCAACGGGGGACGTCAACAGGCTGGCCAAGTCTAAGAACCTCACCGTGTTCTACGAGGAGCTGGAGAACAACACCCTCCCGCAGTGGATATGGATCACACCCAACATGACCAGTGATGGCCATGATTCCTCGGTGACGGTCGCAGGAGAGTGGGCTAAGAACTTCATTGAACCGCTCTTGTCCAACGAGAACTTCAACATCGACAAGACATTGATCATCTTGACGTGGGACGAATGCGAAGACTATCTGATAGAGAACCGCGTCCTCGCCATCCTTCTTGGCAGCGCGGTTTCGGAGAATCTCGTGGGAACGACGAATTCGACCAAGTTCAGTCATTATAGTCTTTCAAAGACTGCTGAAGATAACTGGAGCTTGGGAAGCCTTGGAAAGAACGACGATGATGCGGACTCTCTTGCCCTGGCTCTAGGATAAGGCCTTGGAGGTGACCCTAGAACATCCCCAATATTTTTCCAAGATTTGTCTTGCTTCCTATTTGCATGTTGCATATACAGCCCTTTGCGAGCGAATGGACCATGCTACACTTGGTTATAACGCATCGTTCACCATAGCAAGAAATACCACTTCAAATGCTATAGTCAAACTGTGCTCTATAAGTATTACTATTGTATGAAGCCCAATCCCTGAGATCTCAGCTCAGCCTCACGTCAGTGGCTACCAATCGTATTTAACCAAGTCGCCGAATTAGGCAATAATGCATAGCGACGACTTATCAAATGCCGTCCTTCCGGTCTGTGGGGACATCAGTTGAACCCTTGACATAATCGCCCTTCGAATTCCGCGATCAAGACCCTGATTTCTGATGGTATACATCAAGTCGATCTGTTCTACCTTTACTGTGGCATGAGACATCACCCATGGATCTTAGTAGATATTGTGCTGGAAAGCTGCTCTGTCACATAGCGATTCTTACTCCCTCGCCTCCTATTCTTCCGAGCCCCTGGGCAATTGAACTATACCAGCTACGAAGGAACACATAAGCTGTCCTCTAGTTAATTCGTGAGTATCGGAACATATATCCCAATCTTGGAAGACGCACTGTAGTTATGTATGTATCAGGCCGGCGAGCGCGAACCCACGACCGCGTATTCATATACGCTGATGATATATATGTAGCACGTGCTGCCTTTTCCTCTCTAGTTCTACTCAGGTCTTATCACCTGAACATCTATAGCCTATCAAGGCAGCCTGCAGTATGTACAAACCAGCAGATCCACTATTGAGGATGTGAACATACATAAAGTGGATAATGTACTATCTTTGATGCATGTGTATATAGCAACATGGGCAGCCGTTGAAGAGCAAGAATCACTACGGTCTGCTATAGTCACCCACTAGCATAATATTATATACCTTAAGTCTCAATCAATTGGGTCTAGGGAATCTGCTGCCCTTTTGCAACAAAGAGAATCATAATATATGATCGGGCCAACTGGTCAATATAGGCCTACAGGTCAAGAGATGGGACGCTATATTCACAACAAGATGGAAGGGGCGAACGAGGAAGTGATAAATTGGTGGACTACTTCCATGCATGATAGAAACGGTTGGGCAGAGGTTTCTTGCCATTCAGGAGAACCCTGGAAGACTTGTTATCCTTGGTCTCATAACTACTTCGAAGCTGCCACTATGTTATCAAACATTAAAACACCCTAGGGTATGTAAGGCTCGAGCCTGCTCAGGTATTAGGGAATCTTTGGCTTCCAAGGTTGTTCTGGCATCTAGTATTACATATGTAGCTTGCCTCTTCTTTGACGACATATACAACACCCCAGGCCCAGTATAGGTATTCGACCTGGAACTAAAGGTGTGACTCGGTGCTACTTCCCTTGAGGATGCTCCACGGTATCTCATGCTGTCCGCCGAAGCACCTAAGATGCGTTCTCGTGTGTCCTAAGAGCTCACACAGCACACGTCATCCAAAATATGGTTGCAATATTCCCCTCTGATGGCTGAGTGCCCGGCTCAGGTGCAATCATGAAGCAGCTCGAAACGATTTGTCTTGACTTTTAGCCGCTTCTACACCAGTGAGAAGGCTGAGCTTATCACCACCTACATGTAGCTTGAAGAGTCGCCTGCCTGGGCGTTGTCCACGGGTTTTCGACGTGATTCTCCCTCGTCACCCGTCGTAGGGATTTAATATCACCTCTCGACGCCGTCAATTCTCAAGGCCTGCCGGGGCGCAACATCTCGCAGCCAAGCCCTAACGGCATCTCCCTCTCCCAAGGGCGTCCAAACCAGGTTGTCAGGCATACCCCACAGCGCATCAAACAGCTCAGTGTCATCCGCATCTTTGACTAGCTTTCGTAGCGTCTCAACGCTCAATTTCGCCGTGTCAGCCACCCGCAACGCGCCGACGAGCTTCTGCAGGTAGTCGATCCAGGTGAGGTGAATCAGCTCGTCACCCTTCCTGTCCACCATGAAGAGGGTAGCAAACTGAAGCAAAGATACTGGCGGTGCGCCCGGCGCTAGCGGTGCGGCCGATCTGGCCAGGGAGTTGAAATCCAAGACAGCGAGGCGGGGTATCAAACGCAGCAGCCGATCCTGCGCAAAGGACCGCTGTGCGATCGTCTTCGGGTCCGTACTCGATGCAGGAAGCAGTTCTGTCTCCAGCTCCTGCAGTACCTGCCAGCATAGAGCCTCATCGCCGAACAACCTCCTCCACACGGCCCCGTGGCCCTGCGCTGTCCGGCGCACGAGGCGGATGTCGTAGCACTCCTTCTGCTCGTCGGTGAAGACGGGCTGGCTCAGTGGGCTGTCCACGTCCAACAGATCACCCAGGAGCAAAACACCTTGTTGGCCAACGCTCACTGCAGGGGATATGAGCCAACGGTGGAGGAAGGCCTCCAGCAGGCCGGGCGTCGAGGCAAGGATGGATGCATCAGAAGGCGAGCGGGTTGCCTTCTCCAGAATGGCAAGGGCGAGTTCGTTGATGTAGGGCTCGGGCGAGTTCAAGGCGTTTATCAGGTATTCTGCTTGGCACAATCCCAGAGCCTGGGTGAAGGGCACGGGTCTGAGGAGCTTGATGGTAAGGTTAATAAGTGGTGGAGGGTAGCCTTTCCAGTCCTCGGACGAGTCTGCTGCTGCGGCACACTTGATGATTATGGTGGCAATCTTAGGGAGGAGGCGTGCGGTGAGGTCGGGGTATTCGACGGGGCCAAGCTGGTAGTTTATGCGGTCGAAGAGAGATGCGTTGAAGTGAGCCGATGGGTCGTCCTCCTGCAGCAACTCGCCGAGGTGGCCTTCCAGCTCGGCAAGTTGGGACTCGAGAGGCAACCGAGTTGTATCGCCATTCGCGGAGTCTGCCATATTCGTGTGGTGCTTGATGGGCCACTGTTTACGATATGTCCAGTGGGACTGTCTAGGGTATTGGCGAGTATGATACTCCTGATGGAGGTTTCAGGTCCAGATCCGAGAACAGAGCAGCAGAATGGAGTCGCCGAAAGTGTTTCCAGTTCCACAGAAAGTGAAGTCAGGTCAGCGAGCGAATTTCAGGACCAAATGCGTTATATGTTTCGTCCTGTATCTCGTCGTGATGGACAGCAGCATTCAGGAGATGAGATAGAATGAAGCGATGAGATGACAAAGCATCAAGCGTTAGATGAAGGCAGCAATGGCCTGCGTGGGGATCGGGATGCATGTGGAAGCGACGTTCTGGAACCCTGCAGAAGGGCGCCCTGATTGGGTTCCAGGGTTGATGTTTGTTGAAGCTGGGGAAGTGGAGTCATCTAGCAGTTGACGGTACGTACCTAGGTAAGTACCGAGGCAGGTACGGTACCGTATTGTATACACTACAATCAAATGATCGGCCCGGGCTCTAGCTTATCGATAGCATTGTCCATCAGCAGCCCCGCCAAAATTTCCCGAACACCTTGAACCGTGACATGTTTGTCACATACAGCTTTCCTCCCACCCAACTTCACTTCTCACCCACGTCGTGTTCTATCCCATCAATACCTGCCACAGTATCACATACACCTGCCGAAAACGCGTCTCCATCCATAACATTGAAGGCGCAACACCCTAATGTCTCGCGGCGGAGGAAGAGGAGGCCGCGGCGGCCGGCGAGGAGGAGGCCCACAACTTCCATGGCAGGAAGATCCCACACTCAGGGTGGACGGCCGACCAGCCGATGACTTTCCTGTACGTCAAACTCCAATGTCGAAACCCCCAAACTAATCTACCCCCGACTGACAATACCTGCTTCATCCTATGTAGCCCTACGACGTCCCCATCCCAGCCCCCCTAAGCAGCCGCGAAAAGTCCCAGGTGAAATCCTTCCTCCTCTTCCGAGAACAGATCCACGGCGGGCCCTTCTACACGGCAACGCGCACCTGGGACCCAGCGACATCCCACACCCGCGCATACGGCCAGGAGCAGATCAACCAACGTTACGGAGTTAAGAACAAGGCGAACGTGGACCCATTCACGGCCGTGGAGATGCCCAGCTCGAGGATGAAGAGGCCCGAACGGGCGCTGCCCGACCTCAGCGAGAGACCCTTCAACAGGGCGCTCTTCCCTCCCGAGCTGCACGGCACCCTGGACGGGGAGGACGGTGGTGCCGTGGGTGCGAGGAGGGGAGGCGCCGTGAAGAAGAAGACTATGACTTTATCAAAGGTTACTACGCTGCGCACTGCTGAGGAGATCTTCAACATGCCCGAGGTCAATGGTGTCGATGCCAATGACAACGCGAAAGCACTGGAAGCCCTTGAGAAGCTCGAGGAGGGTGGTGGGGAGGGAGAGGATGACATGGATCTGGGCCTGGACGAAGATGCGTACGAAGAGGATATGGATGATGCATATGAGGACGACGATGGCGGTGATTACGATGCCGAGGCCTACTTCGACAATGGTGACGACGACGATATGGACGATGGTGGTGGTGGAGATGAGGGAGAGTACTAGACAGGACGGGAGGAACCACAACTCTCTATCCACAGGACACCAAGCAGATATTGGAAGGAATGCTAATCACGAGGATCGTCGGCAGGGACTAGGAGGACTCCTGATTGTGGGGGGAGGGGGTGCCGACCCATGGCACTCCCAGTAGCGATGAATGTTTCTGAAGAGTGCGGTCCGTTGATAGATACCCAGGGTATACGATTTATGCCCCCTTGCTTCTCTGCCAAGAATTGTACAAAACATCTCTCATCAAACGCATCAAGAGGTGAAAGTCATGATTAGTCTGCTCAATGCAATCCATCAGTGAACGCCATTGATACCTCTTCCCCTAAAGTCGTTGAGCTGCAACTCGGTCACACCCTCCCTCGCGCCACCCACGACACCCGCAACCTGCAATATGCTCTCCTCGAAGTCCCTCAGCACCGCGTACAGCTCCATCTGCTTGTCTTCTGCCGAGCCTGAGCCGAAACCGTTGGCGCCGTGCTGCAGCCGCGAGGCCTGGTCGTTGATGTTGTGCTCCACCCCACCGAGGTGCATCTCGATCTCACGGACGTTCTTCTGGAACCGCTTGATCTGCTCGTCCATGTCGTCGACCTGCTTGCTGAAGTAGCTGACAAGGTCCGACTTCTCGCCATCGCCATCCTTCGCGGAACCACTGCCGTCCCGGGACGACGGGGAGAAGAAGCTCGGCTTGTTGTGGTAGTCACTGGGCAACATCAGGTTGTTAATCGCCGAGAAGCTCAGGCTCGCCTCGTCGGCGTCGCTCTTGACCAGGTCGCGCATCTGCTTGATGGCCTGAAGGTCGGTTCCCAGTGCGCTGTCCACCGCTGCGTACTTCCGGGACACGAACCGTACGTCGCCCGGGATGGCAGACAGCTGCTCGCCATGCGCGGGCATGAAGGCGTCGAGCTGGTCCTTCTGCTCGACGCAGCTCTGGATGAACTTGTCTATGTCGGCGATCTGCTTCTGCAGGTCTTCCTGCAGGTCGTTGAACCGGGATGTTGATTTGAGGTTGGAGAGGTCGATCCGGACGCCGGGTACGGCTTGCTGGTTCATGGTCGAACCGAGGGTGGGATTCGTGGAGGTTTGCTGGGCGTTGGTTTGGTTGTTGAGACCGGAGCTACCAAGCGAGTTGAAATGTTAGCATATGGACAGAACAGGAGAAGAAGAAGCGAATTGGCGTGCAAGGGGAGCAGAACATACAATAAGCCACCGGTTGTTCCTGTGTTTGACTGTCCGCCAAACAGACCGCCTGTCGTTCCCGTGTTCGCATTGCCGCCACCGAACAGAGAGCCCGCAGGCTTCTGCGTGTTTCCGAACAGACCACCCCCCGTCGATGCGGGTTGCTGCGCCGTCGTCTGACCGAACAACCCACCACCTGTCTGTGCTGGCTGCGACGCTGCGGTCGTTTGACCAAAGAGTCCTCCCGTTTGTTGGGGCTGGGATGTAGTAGTTGGCGCAGAGCCGAACAGACCACCTGACTGTGCCGGTTGTGGTGTAGCAGTATTTGCGCCAAAGAGACCGCCGCCGGTCTGCTGAGGCTGTGAAGCCGTGGTGGTGTTTCCAAACAGCCCTCCGCCAGTACCTGTCGTCGCGGTGTTGGAGCCAAAGAGGCCGCCAGGTTTCGAGGCCGCCGGGGTGGCTGAGCCAAACAGGCCACCGCCCTGCTGCTGGGTCGTATTCTGCGTGCTTCCGAACATCGTGGGAGGAGTCTGGACGGACTGGGAGGTCGTGGTGTTGTTGGCGCCGAAGAGACTGTTTGTTTGGGTTGAGGGTTGCGCGCTGCTGGTTGATCCTGAACCAAATAGAATGCCGGCCGGTGGAGGAGGCTGACTCGAGCTGTTCCCACTACTTCGAAGCGTACATCAAAACGAGAGTCAGTAAGTTCCCAATTCCCACCATGACGGAACTCTTGCTCGGCAGTGCCCACTGGAGGAAGGGAGAACGATGCAGGAAGGGAAGAAGGAAGAATCCAGAGGGAGGTAGGTACGAGGTACGGAGGGACGAAGGGGAGGAATGGACCCGGAGATGGTAGCGAAGGCGGTAGTGTACATAGCGGAAGGGTACCCACAAAGAATTCGCAGCTCCTGTATTGATGCTGAGACCTGCTGGTCCGCTCGCTGACCGGCCAAAGGCCATTCCGGACGACAGGTCTGAGTTGGATCTACCTGGTAGTCTTGTAGATGTGTCTACTGTCCACGGTGGTTCACCTGCCCTCACAAAGCCTGCGAGTTGCTCAAGGAGCCGGAGGGTATCTGTGGGCGTAGGAGTCCACGGGTATACCCTACCTTAAGGTAGTAGGTAGCTAGATAGGTATACTTCCAGGGCTACCAAGTAGGTACCAAGTGAGTCTACGGTCGCGTTTTGTTGATTCCCTGCTTTTGCGACAGATTGCAGTTGACATTTGCGGCTTTGCGGCTTGTACTGGGTACTGTGTACTGTACGTACATGATTTGCTTGCAGGGGGTCCCTGACTAGCCTACCCAGTATGGGGAGCTAAATTCGCATCTTGCCGGCCACAGAGCCTGGAGCTTGGGCGCCTCGGTGGAGCTTCCCTTTGACCTTCCAAACGTCCCACCAGCAAGCACATGCAGCAAGCAACTTTGGACTTGGACCTGCGACGACCCCTCCTCCCCGATCCAACTCGTACTATTTCCCACGAGCAATTACCCTTCCACAACAGACATCAAGATGGATATCGACGACAATGACGACGACTTCTATGCGCCCGAGGAGACAGCGGCCCCTGCGACCGCAGAAGCCCAGCACCAAGACGATGATGGTGCTGCAGCAACCGCAAGTGCCCCGGTCGAGTCCAGGCCTGAGGTAGATGAGGATCTCGAAGAGGGCGAAGAGGAAGACGAGGGCGGTGCGATGGACGAGGACGACTCTTCCGACGACGTAAGTAAATGCAGAATGCTCCGCTCTACGAATTACTTTGCTAACACACACCGTCCCAGAGCATGGTGATCATCACAGAGAGGAAGGACGGTACCTCAGCTGCGCCGCCATCGTGAGTACACCCCAATGCCTACATCCTGTCGCTACAGGGAATTACGTTGGCGCATAAGTTTCTGACGGCCAGTCTCAGACAATCACGATACAGCAGTATCAAGGACATCCCCCAACGTTCGATATCCAGCGACACCGCCGCCAAGGCCCCTCCCAAGAAACCCGAAGACAGCAAACCTACCCCCAGCGGCGCCGACCTCCCCGCCGTCAAAACCTCAACCATCGACATCAACGCCATCCCCACCCACAAGGGCACAGGCAAGCCTCTGACCCAAGTCAACATTGACGAGGACTTGGCGGAGAACGCGAAGCCGTGGCGAAAACCCGGGACTGACCTCAGTGACTACTTCAACTACGGCTTTGACGAGTTCACATGGGCACTATATGCTTCTAAGCAGGAGGGCCTGAGGCAGGAGTTCAACTCGGAGGCGATCGCGGCGAATAACAAAAAGATGATGGAAGACATGCAGAACATGATGATGATGGGCATGGGTGGTATGCCGGGTATGATGCCAGGTGCCGGCGGCGGCGGCGCTGGACAAGGAGCACAGGGCCCCGGTGCGGCCGGCATGGACGGCATGCCGCCTGAGATGCAGCAGATGATGCAACAGATGATGGCGGGCGGTATGGACCCGAGCCAGATGGATCCCTCGGCCATGGGCGCCATGTTCGCAGGCATGCAAAACGCCGGTGGACAGCAAGGCCAAGGTGGTCAGGGCCAGGGCTTCGGCGGTGGCAACTTTGGGGGCAACCAAGGCCAAGGATTTGGTTATGACCAGGGAGGTATGGGCGGAGGAAACCGCGGCGGCTTCGCCAGAGGCCGCGGGGGTCGGCAACGGTACTAGCCATACGGTGTTGGCGTGAACTAGGTCCCCGTTGTGGATCGAAACTTTGAGAATACAGCCAAGAAGGACCGCCAACGGCGGGACAGGCGACAAGGGCCGCAGACGGGACCAAGAGGCAGAGCTACCATCTTGGAACTGCTCTCAATCGGCCTTCACAAGGTCGAAAGAATGGGTCCTCCACTGGGTCTGGGTTCGCGTGTATGATACCGTCCACCCATGAAGGCACCAGGAGACGCCAATCGCAAGGATTTGGTCGAAGCACCTCGTTGATTGGAGGAGGCAAAAAACCTGGAAAGATGGACAGTGCATCTACTCAAAAGCCAGGATTCATGGTTTGGTCGTCATTTATAGACCAACGCCAAAACGAGTTGATACCCATGTGCCGAGGGGGCTGTTTTCGCCGAACATATCTACGTTGCACTCGATAGAATCTTGAAACTCACTGTCCAGCACCGCGTGAGGGTCAGTCCCCCTACGAAAAGTGGCATCAGTAATTTCACCTCTCAAGGGTCCGATCGTGGACAAGAAGTTCTGCTTTTTAGCCATATACCAAAGAAGACGAATATACTTCCCAATTTAACATGTCCGTTTTGTGCTACTTCTTCCTTTGCATCTTGGGCAACAATAACCATGGCAATGGTGAGGTCCCGTTTGGTGTGATCTGGACTGACGAGGATTGATGCCCAGTGATACACAGTCCACCGTGGGCATCTTTTTCGTAAGATCATATTTCAAATCATTTTTCTCCCTTCATAAGATGAAGAGGCGGTGGGTAGAAACCACCTTGAGGACGGATCGAGTGAAAGGCTAGATTCTGCGTTGATCCGGTCCTGTTGATGGTTTGGTTGCTACATGTCAACCAGTCCACTGCCACCGTAATGCGTAGGCTGACCACTTACTTGGTCGCACAACACCCGTCCTTTCTTCTACTTGCCTAAGGTCCTCAAGGAGCAGGTTTGGCCACGGGGGGAAGGTTTCTGGGAATTAACCATCGCGGCGGTCTGTCATGAGTGATCTTTTACTTTGAAGTGATAGAAGGGGGCTCGGGTCACTGGTTGCGAAGTTGGACGGGTGCCCAGGTGGGCAGATGGTATATACAGAACGGTGAGGCGTTGAAGGGCAATTCTTGAAACATTTAGCTGGCTTAAACAACAAAGTGAAAAGAAAGGAGCAATCACAATAAGAAAGCCACCTCTCCGGTCTGTGCCTAGGTACAATGCCCACGACCGGCAATTTTCATGCATGTCGCGGGCGGCGTGGAGTATCTACCTAGCGAGACCCTTCCTCCTCTATAGTTAAGCATTAAGGTGGCCGCATTGCGTTGGTTTCCAAACCCATCTAGCTTTCTTGAGGCACTCGACCAGTTCTTCAAAATAGCAAGACATCTTGGATGTGTATGTTCAATTGCTTCAAATTTGTACGTCCTCGGATCACTGATCCCTAGACCCAGACACGCTACCGCGAGAAATTGACTGGTATTAGTACAATAGACCCTAGAATACCCTACTGCGCATTTGGATATGTCCGTGGCATTTTGCTCTTCGAATCGCTCGCACTAATGCCCTCCTTTTCCGTCCCTACTCACTCCCTTACAGCAGCAGCTCAAGGGGGTTCTCGATAACCTTCTTCAGCTCGCGGATGAACTCAGCACCGACAGCACCGTCGACGACCTTGTGGTCGAAGCTTCCAGTAATGGTGATCTGGTCGTCCCAGGCGACACCGGTGGTGCCGTCCTCGTTCTCGGCGGGAACGGCGACCTTCTTGGGGCTACCGATGGCCAATATCGTGGACTGAGGGGGGTTGATGATGGCGGTGAAGCTGTCGACGGCGTCGTTCATGCCAAGGTTGGAGATGGAGATGGAACCGCCCTGGTACTCCTCGGGCTTGAGCTTGTTGTCGCGGGCGCGCTTGGCGAGATCCTTGACGGCGGAGGAGATGTCCGCGAGGCCCTTGCCCTCGGCAGCCTTGACGATGGGGGTGATGAGACCAGTAGGGGTGGCAACGGCAACAGAGACATCGACGCTGTTGTATTGGCGGATAGAACCCTCCTGCCACGAGGAGTTGGCGGCAGGGACCTTCTTGGCGGCGGAGGCAATGGCCTTGATGAGGAAGTCGTTGACGCTGAGCTTGTACTTACCCTCGGCGGAGGCGTTCAGGGACTGTCGGAGCTTCTGGAGCTTGGTGACGGAGATGGACGAGGAGACGAAGAAGTGGGGGTTCTCGCGGAAGGACTGCTGCAGACGAGTGGCGATAACCTTGCGCACTCCACTGGTTGGGATGTCCTCGTAGGAAGCGGCAGGGGCGGCAGCAGCAGATGTCGATGATGCCTTCTTGACGTCCTCCTCGGTGATCTTGCCTCCAGGGCCGGTGGCCTTGACGTCGGATAGCTTGATGCCCTTCTCCTTGGCCAAGCGCTTGGCAGCGGGGGTGACGTTGGGCTCACGGTCCAGAGAAGTCTCGAACTTGCCCTTGAAGCCGGTGTCCTCGGACTCGGGGGTGGGTTCGGAGATGGGCGCAGAGGCGGACTCCTCCTTCTTGGGCTCCTCCTTGGCCTCGGAAGCGGAAGCAACGTCACCGCCAGCATCCTGAAGGCTGAAGTTCTCGAAAGCACTGACGTCGGTTCCCTCCTCGACCATGACAGCAATTGGCTATTGTATGATCAAAGTCAGCAAGTCCGTTCGACCCGGTATCACTGTGGGTCCCCCTTCGCATCCCCGGACAGACGTACGTTACCAACGGCGATGTCCTTCGCGCCGGCCTCCCTCAGGATCTTGGCCAGCACACCGTCATCCTGGAACTCAAAGTCCATCTGTGCCTTGTCTGTCTCGAGCTCGACGAGAACCTGACCAGGCTCGATCTTCTCACCGATCTTCTTCTGCCACGCGCCAACGTTTCCGGCGGTCATGGTCGGCGACAGGGCGGGCATCCTGACGATGCTGTGAGGTGGGTAGGAAGCGTACCATCTTGCTAGGCTCGCGGTGGAGGGGATGACGGATCGGAAGGCGGATCGAGGGTGAAGGGCTTGCCTTCGGAGTACGGGGGCGAGCATGGTGAAGAGGGAGGTCGTCGATGGGTGACGGGAAAATAGCTCTCGGGGGGTCGAAGAAAGAAAGGTGCCGGGGAAACTGCGCTGAACCGGCTGGACAGATGAAAAAGGACTAGATGAAACTGCCCGAACTGGGTAGAAACAAATCTACTCAGAAGCCCTGTGAAGGAATTGGCGATCAAAGAGAGAGGTGGTGGCGGGCGGGAGCAGTTGAGTGTCGCGAATGAGAGAGTTGTTGAAATCGCGGGATCGCCTCCAGGATTTAGTGCAGGTGGTGAGAATATGGAGAGGGTCCGATATTACGGGCGGGTGTGAGATCTTTTTTCTCTCTCACTCCGTTGGTTGGGGAAGCTGCAGCCAGTCCAGCCAGTCCCGGGGATCGCTGGGCGTTGGCACGTTGAATCGCTGGCCCGAGCTCAGATCCGCTAAGCTTCTCAGGGCACTAGTGCCGACCGAGGGAACCGTAGTACTTGGTTATCTATTTAGCCTGCTATCGATTGGACTGATAGGCGGGGCCCCGACCCTTCCAACTTCAGGCCTCATCGCGGCTGCGCTTAGCACCCAGGCACGGATTACAGTGCGCTGTCCCCCCCCCCGGGGCCCCTGTATCGCTCCGATGTCCTCTGTATGCTTTATGTAAGCAACACTTTAGCCCAGAGCTCAGCAGTGGGGCCCCTGAAGGGCCTCTGAATGTTCAGTTCATTGTGCAGCTCATGGCCCCTGCAGTTGCAGAGCACGGCCCATCCAATTGCAACTCGTGTGGGAACCTTGGAAGCTGCAACTGCAACCTGGTCCCTTCGCCGAGGACCTGCTACCTGCTGCTCCATTCAGGCGACGCTGCTGCAACTGAAGTCCCGTCTGACCTTATTACCACACACTTTGGCACCACCACCACCACCGACACACCAACGGAGAAAGACGACGGCCCTTCTTCTGGTCCTTGTGATGTCACAAGCACAAGACTCTGCTGAATACTTCCCCTGCCTGCCCGTAATCATCAGCTAATCTTGTTACCTGCGCTGTCCTCCTACCCGAGAATCCGCTATTGGCGCATCCGCATCCGCATCCCAGACTCGTTGCTCCGACACCGCGTCCCGGCTGAACGAAACCCAGTACCACTACCACTCCTATCTGATCTGCCTTTACACCTCCCCGCGACGCGACATATCCACGCCTTAGAACACGAATGCCACCATATACCCGACCAGGACGGCGACCGCCACTATGAGCTCCCTCAAATTCGTCGCCTCCTCGTTGGCTGCGATCCAGAAACACGCCGGCACTCGCAATAAACCGCTGACGGAATCCGTCGAGAGGGCCCAGGCCGCCCTCAAAGCCGCAGACCCTGGGCTCCCAGACCCCGAACTAATATTCGCGCCGCTGCAATTGGCTTCAAGGTCTGGCAATGTCCAGTTGAGTACCACCGCGCTCGACTGCATCGGCAAGCTCGTCTCGTCATCCTACTTCTCCGTCACATCCGAGCCGCCTGCCGAGACAACAGCAACCGGCGAGGCTACCGCTGCCGCCCCCGAACAGCGAGCGCCGCCCCTTATCGAGCGCGCAATCGACACAATATGCGACTGCTTCCAGGGCGAGACCACTCCCATCGAGACCCAGCTCCAGATCGTCAAGTCTCTGCTTGCTGCTGTGCTCAACGACAAGATTGTTGTGCATGGAGCTGGCTTGCTGAAGGCTGTGCGCCAGGTCTACAATGTCTTCCTGCTCTCCAGGAATACAAACAACCAGCAGATAGCGCAGGGTACGCTGGTGCAGATGGTGGGCACAGTCTTCGAGAGGGTAAAGACACGTCTGCACGCGAAGGAGACCCGGCTGAACTTGGCCAAGTTGAGGAATGGCGAGAGCAATGGCACCTTTGAGCGGCAGGACTCGATGGATGGCAGTGGCACCAATGGCGAGAACGAAGAGTCTACCGAGGCCGCAGATCCGGAGCCTTCGACAAGCGAACAGCCGGATGATGAGGGGCCGAAGCTTACCTTGAAAGACCTGGAGCACCGGAAGAGTTTCGACGATTCCAACATGGGTGACGGGCCGACAATGGTGACCAAATTGAAGGGAAACAGGAGAGCCGCGCGGTCTGTGTCTGAGCAGAGCAATGCCGAGACGACCGCCACCGACCGCGAGCAGGAGGATACCCAGGAATCTCACGACGCAGAGGACGAGATCTACGTCAGAGACGCCTACCTCGTCTTCCGCTCTTTCTGCAACCTTTCAACCAAGAACTTGCCGCCAGACATGCTATATGAGCTGCGTGGCCAACCCATGCGATCGAAGCTAATCTCCCTCCACCTCATACATACCCTCCTCAACAACCACATAGCAGTCTTCACATCCCCCCTCTGTACCATCACCAGCACAAAAAGTAACGAGCCCACGAGTTTTCTTCAAGCGATAAAATTCTACCTATGTCTTAGTATATCCCGAAATGGGGCCAGTTCCGTCGATCGAGTATTCGAGGTCTGCTGTGATATTTTCTGGCTCATGCTGAAGTTCATGCGAGCACCATTCAAGGTCAGTCGTCTCGTCCCATCCCAATTGCACGGTGCTGAATCTCACAAATCGGAACAGAAAGAAATAGAGGTCTTCCTGAACGAGATCTATCTGGCGTTGCTGTCACGTAAGAACGCATCTCCTACCCAGAAATTGCATGTCATCACCATCCTCCAAAGATTCTGTGGAGACCCTCGCGCATTGGTGGAGTCCTACTTGAACTACGATTGCGACAGCCAAATGACAAACATCTTCCAAACAACCATCGAGGACCTGGCCAAGTACTCTACACGGGACGTTCAGGTGAAACCGGAACAGGAGCAGCGGTATGAGGACAAGGCGGCCAGGTCGCATCCTGGCGATTGGCAGATGAAGGGCATGCTTCCGCCCTCACTGTCAGTAGCACACATCGTCCCGCCCGATGAGCCGGAGCCAGAGATCCCTAAGGAATATTTGCTCAAGCGGGGTGCTCTAGACTCACTTGTCGAGTCCTTACGATCCATGGTTAACTGGTCACAACCCAATCCCACAAGCGGTGCCGGGGATTCATCCGATGTCGACAAGAGGCAATCTCTCGACGGCGTACGGGAATCAATTGATCCTTCATCATTCGCGGATAGCAGTTCGCGAATGGACACCCCCCCTGTCATGCCATCAACTCCCACATTGGAGGATGATCCAGAGCAACTAGAGAAGGAAAAGGCTCGAAAGACGGCGCTGGCTAGAGCCATCCGGGCTTTCAATTTCAAACCCAAGAGAGGAATCAAGATGCTGCTCGATGGCGGGTTCATCCCCAGCGACAGTCCCCAGGACATAGCGCGGTTCCTTCTGACTGATGACCGCTTGGACAAGGCTCAAATCGGTGAATACCTGGGAGAGGGAGATGAGAAGAACATCCAGATAATGCATGCCTTCGTCGATGCGATGGACTTCACCAAGATGCGATTCGTCGACGCATTACGGCGTTTCTTACAGGCGTTCCGACTTCCTGGCGAGGCTCAAAAGATCGACCGGTTCATGTTGCAATACGCATCTCGCTATCTCGCAGGCAACCCCAATGCTTTCGCAAGCTCAGATACTGCTTATGTGCTGGCGTACTCGGTCATCATGTTGAACACTGATCTGCACAGCTCCAAGATCGCGAGGCGTATGACCAGGGAAGACTTCATTAAAAACAACCGAGGCATTAACGACAATGCTGACCTGCCTCCCGAATATCTCGTTGCCATTTACGATGAGATCGCCAGCAATGAAATTGTGTTGAAGAGTGAGAGGGAAGCCGCGGCAGCAGCAGGCGCGACACCTCCACAAGCCACCGGTCTTGCTGCTGGTCTGGGTTCAGTCTTCAATGTCGGTCGGGACCTGCAAAGAGAAGCGTATGTGCAGCAGTCCGAAGAGATCGCTCTCAGGTCTGAGCAGCTTTTCAAAGATCTGTTCCGCAATCAACGGAAGAACGCTGCGAAGGCTGGGGTTAGATTCATCCCTGCAACGTCCTTCAAGCATGTCGGTCCTATGTTTGATGTTACCTGGATGTCCTATTTCTCGGCACTCTCAGACCAGATGCAGAACGCCCACAACATCGAAGTCATCAAGCTGTGCCTCGAGGGGATGAAGCTTGCGGCGAAGATTGCCTGCTTTTTTGAACTCTCCACGCCACGTGAGGCCTTTATATCGGCCTTGAAAAACACAGCCAACCTCAACAACCCGCAAGAAGTTCTGGCCAAGAACGTTGAGGCCATGAAGGTACTGCTGGAGTTGGGCCAGACGGAGGGCAACTACCTGAAGGAGTCTTGGAAAGATATTCTCATGTGCATCAGTCAGCTGGACCGGCTACAGCTGATAACTGGGGGCGTCGATGAAAGTTCGGTACCCGACGTTTCGCAGGCACGGTTCTTGCCACCGCAGAGAGAGAACACGAACGACTCGAGACGGTCCACCTCCTCCAGGAAGCAGCATCGTCCACGCAATAACACGGGGCCGCAGGGATTCTCCACGATACTTGCTCTTGAGGCGAGATCAGATGAGATCATCAAGTCAGTGGATAAAATATTCACAAAGACTGCAGATCTCAACGGCGATGCGATCGTGCAGTTTGCGCGCGCTTTAACGGAAGTGAGCTGGGATGAGATCAAGGTATCCGGCGCACACGATAGGCCTCGGATGTACAGTCTGCAGAAGATTGTTGAGATCAGTTACTATAACATGACGCGTGTGAGGTTCGAATGGACTCATATTTGGGATGTACTCGGCGAACATTTCAACAAGGCTGGCTGTCACGTCAATGAGACGGTCGTCATTTTCTCCATTGATTCGTTACGTCAGCTGTCAATGAGGTTCATGGAGATCGACGAGTTGCCTGGATTCAAGTTCCAGAAGGACTTCTTGAAGCCATTCGAGCATGTCATGGCCAACTCGAACAATGTCAGGGTAAAGGAGCTGATCCTCAGCTGCCTGATCCAGATGATCCAGGCCCGGGGCGAGAACATCCGCTCGGGTTGGAGGACCATGTTTGGAATATTCACTGTCGCTGCTCGTGATCCAAATGAGTCTATCGTCAACATGGCGTACGAAAATGTGCTCAAGGTCTACAAGACCCGCTTCGGCGTTGTCATCAATCAAGGTGCCTTTACGGACCTCATCGTCTGCCTGACAGAGTTCTCAAAGAATATGAAATACCAGAAAAAGAGTCTGCAAGCAATGGAGACACTCAAGTCAATCATCCCGCAGATGCTCAAGACGCCAGAGTGCCCTCTGTCCCAAAGATTCGACATTCACGCGGCTCGATCAAGCATGGCAGACATCAACCTTAAATCTCCGGGACAACAGACTCGCACATCGGTGGAGGAAGGATTCTGGTTCCCCGTCCTGTTCGCTTTCCACGATGTGCTAATGACCGGCGAGGATCTTGAAGTGCGGTCAAACGCATTGAATTATTTCTTCGAAGCTCTACTGAAATATGGTGGAGACTTCCCTTCGGAATTCTGGGACATACTCTGGCGACAGCAGTTATATCCTATCTTCCTCGTGTTGCGCTCTAGGCCGGAGATGACAAATGCGCTGAACCACGAGGAACTGTCGGTATGGCTCTCAACTACTATGATCCAGGCTCTGCGCCATATGATCACGTTGTTCACCCACTACTTCGATGCCTTAGAGTACATGCTTGGCCGTTTCCTCGAGCTTTTAGCGCTTTGCATCTGCCAGGAGAATGACACTATTGCGAGGATAGGGAGCAATTGCTTACAGCAGCTGATCCTGCAAAATGTCAGGAAATTCACCCCTGAGCATTGGTCGAGGATTGTGGGTGCCTTTTGCGAGCTCTTCGAACGCACGACTGCATATCAGCTCTTCTCCGCAACTACGGTCAACAGTACGGCCTCCTTGAAATCTGTTAATAAGGGACTGGACTTTGGCGCGCCATTGAGCCCAAACCTGGATTCTACGGATGATGATGCAAAGTCCCTTAAGATCAACGGCGCGGAGACCAACGTGGAATGGGACGATGACCGGCCATCCACAGCCGCAAGCACCGCAGCCGACGAAGATGCTCTGAAAACACCAACTGCAACAACGCCACTGGAGGAGTTCAAACCGTCAGCCAACCTGCAGATGCCCCCGCCTCAAATCTCTGCCGCCCGCCGACGTTTCTTCAACCGTATCATCAGCCGTTGCGTCCTCCAGCTGCTGATGATCGAGACGGTCAGCGAGCTCTTCAGTAACGACAATGTATACTCGCAGATACCGTCCAACGAGCTGCTGCGTCTGATGGCTGTCCTCAAGAAGTCTTTCCTGTTTGCACAGCGCTTCAATAACGATAAAGAGCTGCGCATGCGTCTCTGGCGTGAGGGCTTCATGAAGCAGCCTCCCAACCTGCTCAAGCAAGAGTCTGGATCCGCTGCGACATACGTAGCAATCCTCTTCCGTATGTTCTCCGATACAGACCCGCGTAGGAGTGAGTCCAAGGCAGACGTGGAGAACGCTCTGGTACCCTTGTGCAAGAGTATAATTCGGTCATACATCTCGCTCGAGGAGGAGAGCCAACACCGCAATATAGTGGCGTGGAGGCCTGTCGTCGTCGACGTGCTCGAGGGATACGCTGCATTCCCCGAGGAGAACTTCAGCGCGCACGTCCAAGCGTTCTACCAGCTGGTTCTCGACTTGATAGCGAGTAAGGAGATGACCGGAGATTTGAGGAGTGCGACCCTAGGCGTACTGAAAAGGGTGGGCGAGGTAGAGCTGGGTATGAAGAGCGTAGCCCAGAATGGTGATGACCCGAGGAGGAATAGTGTGGTATCTATCAGGAGTGATGCCACGAGCAACATTGTGGATCGGGAGGGCGGCGACGCCAGCTCGAGGATGTTGGGGAGATGATGGGAGTTACGGACATAATGGGGAGGCGCACGATCAAGCATCTAAATACCAGCTTTCTTTTTGGTAAAATAATAACCTGGACGTGGGCACACCACAGATATCCTTTGATTTTTCCAGGTTTCGGGGGGTGTCATCGTAGCTGTAGGAATACTAAAAGCGTTTCTTGACTACTGATGGTGCGCGGCTGAGGCTTTGTGTGGTCGAAACAACCATTACGAACGGACTCTGGAGCTCAGCAAGGA
This sequence comes from Cytospora leucostoma, assembly GCA_003795295.1. Taxonomy (NCBI): domain Eukaryota; kingdom Fungi; phylum Ascomycota; class Sordariomycetes; order Diaporthales; family Cytosporaceae; genus Cytospora; species Cytospora leucostoma. The sequence continues at coordinate 21,868 of LKEB01000056.1, read as the reverse complement.
CCTCGGGACGGAGCCACGATCATAGCCTTGATCACTGTCCTGAATCAGCAACTGCTTATTATGGTCTCGATACATGCTGAAAATCATCTGAAAACGTCGTGCTATTTTCCTCAATGAAAGAAGTCAAGGCTGCCTTAGCAAACCACATTTAATATGTAACCAAAAAAACCACGCAGCAACTAGCACTCCACATCACCATATCCACCACAGGCCGCCATGCTCTCCTCGATTCCCAGCCTTGTGTAGTCTAACTTTATCATAACTGCGTGAGCATCTTTCAAAGTCGACGGCGTAGACAATTAAGTAGCTAAGCCGTTCCGGTGGCGGACGACGTTTCCGCCACCGCGGGTGCGGCCGCCACCGAAGCCTCCGGAGCCGACGCGGTGGCCGTATCCTCCGCCGAGATCACCTCCGCTCCGGCCCCTGTCTGGTTCGGCACCGCCGTAGCTGCCGCACACACGGTGCTTGTGAAGGTAGACGGTGTAGCCGCTGTCACCGATGATCCAGTCGACCTGAACGGGCAACCCCACATAGGCTGGACCACCTTTACGCTCGTACACGCGTTGCATTCGATGGAGGAATACACAGTCGTGGTGGCTGTGTGGACTGTCATGGGCCCCTGCACCCGGCATGGGTTGGAGATAGCACCAAGCAAGGTCGTGGTGCACCCGCTCTGGTTATCTTGAGCGGAGGCCTCGCCTGTCGGCAGCGGAGGTGCGGGTGCGAGCATTATGCCCCCGGGGTTGTAGAAGAGTATCTCGTCAGCAGCCTCGGCGTCCTCCTCCGAGGCCGCCGCGTCACCAGCATCCGTGGCGTCGTGCCCTGGGATGATGCGGACCGCCCTCTTCTTCTCCCAGGCCTTTTGTTGCTGATGGAGTTGAAGTAGCCCGGTCGTCGGGAAAGGTGGACCGTCGGCAGCGGGCGTCAAGAGGTCGGCATGCAGCTTGTTTCCCGGCCACAGCGTAGCCACGTTCATGATCATCGTCGCGGTCGAGACGACCGTGACCCTGATGGTCGAGGGGGCATTTGTGCAGATATAGGTAGCTGACGCAAGGGTCTCCGTCAAGGTCCCTGCCGTCGAAGTACTAGTGGTCGAAACACTGGTTGATGCCTGGCGTGGGTTTAGTTGCGGTCTGACTCGAACTGGTTCAGCGGCGATGGCAATCTCGTCGGGTGTTGAGGTCAAGGTCGAGGGCGACGCATCGGTAGTAACCGCTTGCTCGTCGGACGGTCCGTGGTGGCCCGTGTAGACTTGTCTCGGCACAGCTGGACTCAAGATAGCCTCCATGTGCTCCTCATCGGCGAGGTCGGCTAGTAGTGAGTCGTCACCCCGAACTGGCGTAGATGATGCTGCAGCCAGGAGGACGGAGAGGATCGCGATGTGAGATGAACACCGCATGATGGGCAACTTGGATGGGATTCAACAGAGTCTGGAAGACGGAGTATATACTGTCAGTCCTTATCAAGGCAAGTTCAGAAGATAAGGAGGCGGGATTGGAAAGTATGGTATCGAGCACTCTGTTGATGGTACAGTCCCATGAAATACTGCTGGGAGCCATAGGCGTTATATATCTGGAGTGGAAGACGCAACGCAAGGGCGGAGAACTGAGAGCCGAAGTCGAGAGGAAAGAGGAAACCGGCGATCAGCAGGGGAACCGCCTTGGCCTTCAGTCGAGTTGTCCAACGTTGGAGTGGGCATTACACCAGAAAATTCCAGACGAGGTTACGTGACGGAGCCAATCGAACCAGCGGATCTGGCAGTTGGCGGGAAACGAGAGATCCGGCTCTCTGCCGTACTTGTGAGACGTGTAGATCGTTGTAGCTGTTGTAACTGACAATAAACAGACGTGACAGACCGACTCAAGGGAGCTACATATTCAATGCGCGGTGTCTTGGACATTCACAATCGGTTCAATGGGATGTTGTCGACAGTAAGACTACCCTAGACACTGGAATGTGAGCATGTGAGCTTAGAGTATGGTCCCTGCCCATCCTTCGCGTGTTCGCGAAAGCCTACTCGGGGATAACTGTGAGAAGAGGACTCATACTTAATTACCAGTTGAAATTGAATCGGGAATCCGTGACGGGCCTGTCCAATGAGACATCCCTTCGGATCGTCCAAGACAATCAGGCAACCCCTTGGTGCTTTTCCAATGCTCAGTACCGTAACCGGCTGCTTTATATTCCTCCTCGTATATCGCTATGGTGCAGTACAGACTCAACGCACGGAATCACGCCGATGCAGACAGGTTAGTTGTAATGTCTAATCTTCCAATGGACCCATCCGTATGCCACGAAAGCACCGAAACAGAGGGCACATGATTGCCAAAACTTAGAAGAAGTAACAATGAGACGTTAAAGGACCAAGACAATGAGTTAGCAGATCAATAGTTCTGGATGGCAATAGACATTCAGGAGTTACATGTGTCAGTCCATCTTCGATCCCTATTACCACAAGGCAACAATTTAACATGTCCAATGCCTGGCAGGAACTCCTAGTATGGCCACTCCCGCCTTTCAACATACCCAAAGCTTGTTCCCGTGTGTGACCTTGTCATACTCGAAATATAAGGGGCCATCGGATGCGTCAGGATAGGAAATGCTCGTGTAAGATTATCAGCATGGCAACCTCTCTCTGTGTTGGCTAGTTCGACCACCTCGCACTTCAATGAACAGCGCTTGAAATAGCGTGGTTTGGTGTCCTGGTTGGACTAGATACATGGAGTCGGTGATTGATCCTCATGGGTGTCAGTCTGCATGATCCTGCAAAAGCCGTGTTGGACCGTTGACATAGGTGCCGATGACAGCCCTGGCCACTTCAACTTTATCTCATAGAATGGATTGATAGTCTGTGTGTCTGAAGCCTTGACAGTCCACAAGATGGGTTTCTCCTCTTGTTAAGGGAACTTGGTCAATCAGTTTACGTGATGGCTCAATCAAGGCGGCAGCTTGGCTGTCTCCGAGACCGTGTCGCCGTCGCTTGAGGTTATATTAGACACGCGTCCATATCATGACCCCAAAACGAGACAGCGATGATATGACGGTGCTATTTTGATTGTCGGAAGGCATACGTGGGGACAATCAACCGAAATGGTTGCCGTAAGAGCTGGAAACTAGACCAGCTGCTGGGCCGGGTGATGATGAGCATGGACTTCACATGTTCGTATAAGTGTTCAGAGAATATACGGAAAAAGCCAAGCCGCTTTGTTCGTCAGACCTTACATCTTTGAAAGGTACTAGGGCTGTGCCAGCATTTTTGGCTGGGTACTGTAGAGAGGGCAGGGATTCTTTCGTAACAGAGCACATCGATAGAAGGGGGAACGTTACGTCAACTGTGTAATTCGCAACCGCGACTGTGGGAAGGTCATACGTGACACCGGCTGGCTCTGTCCACCCTCCACACGAGTCTGTATAGCAGGCAGCTCGGCCAGGTATTCCTAGGCATACCTCGGTGGCTATCACTATCACTCCTAGACATCTACGTACGTACCAGTCGACGCAGATGCCTGCCTACCTATAAGTTACGGAGGGTTGTTATATGAAAGCCCGGTTCCCCATCCTCATCGAGACAAACACCCGGAGAAGTGAAAAACCTGCTGCCAATCGCTGTTGTGGTATCTCCCCCAGGGTCTACATCCGGGCCGTATATAAAAATACGGATTCCGCATTTTGTTATGTCACCATCGCTCGCGACAGCTTATAGATTGCCATTCCTATATCCAGTCTGGGTACATGGCGGTGCCCTTGGCGTAGCGCAAATAGTCTTCGAGGAGAACCAACGCATGATGAAGCCTTTTGTGTGGGCAATCATGTCGATTTCAACCCCGTTGATAACGAAGCGCTTCTGAAAGAGCAGGAGAGGCAAATAAGGTCTTAGTCAAAGGTGTCTCAGCGACGATGAAGTCAACTGGTAGCCGTGAAACTGCCAACTTGAATCCCGGTAGTTAACAAGGACATTGGCCCGATTCGGAACGTAAAACAGATGGGGATGGCCCGTCGATACTGAAAACGTCGGGTGAACAGAAAGCCTTAAAACTTCTTTCTGTAAATCTAGATGCTCACATCCTGGGGTGGTATTCGCGAATATCTCGACAATACATAGGTAGCTGTCGGCATCGATGTCGATTCGAGAAGGATTGACACTTGAAAGCGTGCAAAGTATACGGCGCCTTTTCGATGATACTTAGGTAAGAAGTAGAAGAGGTTTCCCAGGGAAGAGCAGCAGTGTGACAGCCACATGATGGCCCGCGAATATATTGCGGGTAAGACCTGTTACCCGGGTAGACAAGCTGCAGGGAGCTGTCTCAGAGAAGGCGTATGGCATACTTATATAGGTAGGTACCCCATCATTTGTCGCCGTGAGCAAGGTCATCGCATTTTCAACGAGGGCACCAGATCTGTTTTGATTCGATGATGAAGCGCAAGAGTGACCGAGCCGGGACTCGCAGTCGCGACAATTCTTGGTACCTTTCCTTCATGTCCCGGGGTGTCATCAAGGGATGATTAGACGATAACATGGCTCGAGTGGAATGATATACCGGTCTAGAACGAGCCTGGATTCCCAAAGACCAAATCCATCCCACCAAGGCTGAAATTGAAGTTCAAATTGAGGCCGGGATCCTGTATCTGTAGATTCAGTGAGATGCTGTGGCGTTTGATCCCTGTAGAGCAAAGGTCGACTTACAAAATCCCAGTCCCAACTACCATCAATCTGTTCATTGTGTCTAGGTTCCATGCTGGGAAGTCCAGCCTCAGCACCATCAACTGAGACCTGGTTCCCAACCACTCCGGCATGCCTCGGCGCACGAGTCTGTTCGCTCACACCTGCCAATGCTGCAACAGAGTTGCCAGCAATCGGTCGTACAGCGTACAACTCTTTGAGCAGGTTCAACGAGTCCTTCGAAACGTTGAAACACGTTGTCTTCACGCCCTGCTCGAGTTCTTCGACACTCGCCCCCCTCAACAATCCCTCAGCCTCGGCAAGTATAGCGCTGGTGAGGAGGTACCCCTTGATATTGACCTCCCCCGCCCTGACTCTTGCCCTTGTCCACATGGTGCTATGCCTTACGATGTCAAGCATCTCGCTATCATCGCATCCAATGAGTCCCATGCCCATGCCTGGCGTCATCCCCGCCGATGTGGCGGCCGGTCCTGGCGTGGCGCCAACATCGTAACCACTGCTGAGCCCAAGACCCCGCGCCCGCTCCAGGCGCTCCTCAAGCTCCCACAGCAGCTCAATATTTACCGTCAGCAGGCACTGCGTCCCGATGTACCGGAAACACCCTGCGCCGCATACGAGCAAACGGCCGAAGTCGTCCGTCGCCTTGAAGCGTCCGTCTGCCCCTTCTATATAGCCATGAGACTTAGCCTCCCGGTGATATCGTAGTCCGATATCGACGCACTGCTTTCGACTGAAGTAGTACCGCGGGTCATCTTTCGAGGGCCCAAGCCAGGGGAGGTGAAGGGCAAGGAAGTATCGTTGCATCATGACATCTATGATGCGAAGCTGGAACATTGTTGGACCGGGTTGTTGACTTTGGTAGGTCCTCAAGATCGCGTCGAGGCTCCTTGTGGCCGTGGTCAGTCTCGAGTTGAGGAACAAAGACTTGTCATAGCTCGTGTCCGTGCGGAAACCGTTGAGATAAGCTGCGATGTCGAGGCGGGTTTTGATACTCTTGAGAAAGGCAATCTGTATAGAAGTGTTGGTGAATGTGGTCTCCGGCTTAGGCTGTGGTATTTCATTGCACATGCTGTCTGCAAGGAGGTCCTCGTCATTGTAGTTCCCCGGGGGCTGCGTGTCGTAGTCGTTGGTGGAGATCATGGGAGGACCACCGGAGTCCATGCTGGATCGCACGAGAAATTCCAGTATCGTTGCCCAGACCCGACGACGGGTCTCTGCCATAAGTAAGGGCATCTTCGGTAGATACACCGGGTCCCGGTGGAGGCCGATGTACAGTGCCGTTCGCATCAGAGTCCCAGCATATGCCCATACTAGGCCTCCCCCGACCCCACAGACGTCCCGAGCGATGTGGAGGAGGCACCAAGTCTGCAGGCCAGAGAGATTCAGCCGGGACTTTTCCGATGGTTGCAGGAGCCACAGTCGGGCTTCATAAACCCAGCGCACCGCGAGGTTTCTGAGAGAGAATGTATCATCGCGGAGCACTGACCCGAGCGCCAAACAGAGCTGGAGTTGGATGACGAAGACCTCCCTCGCCCCTTTTGGGTTCTGCCAGTAGCGCCCATATTCAAGCCTGAAGGACGGGACGTGGAGTATACGGCTGACAGTCTCGAAGGACCTGAAGTATGATTCTAGCAACTCATCTGCGAGATCCTTGGATGGCATGTGCGTCCCGAACTCCAACGATAGGATAGATGGGACCCGTGCAGCCTTGATCTGACGGCCCAAAGTCTTGCAAGCGGCCACTGTATGATAGACCTCGGAGTCCTTCTCTGATTGAAGGCATTTCGTAAACGTCATGAGACGAGGAAACTGGGAACTTGGTTAGGCGGAAATCCTTTCGTCTTGATGGGCGAGCTGCTGGGCCGTTGTCCGGAGGTGCTATCACACCGAGCACTGGCTTCGGGTGTACGAGAGTCGTGTCTCAGACGAGTGGAAGATGAAAGAAGTTGTTATAAGCCCCATGATAGGATATATGGGTTCCGACTTGAAACCACAAGAGCTCAGCTCAAAAGCAGAACGTGTAATAGATGGCTTATATAAGGGGTCGTAATGATGTGGCAGGCGATGGACTAAGCGAGGGGCAGTAGGTATTTCAATGTTTGCGACGACACAGACATAACGGATGGGGCGTTATAGGCAACATAGTTCGTAGAGTACAGTATGCTTGGGATCTGAAGATCGGTAGTATCCACAAAAGCGACTGGAAATAGAGTGGCATCATGAACTTACGAGCGTCACACCATGTATCCAATGGCTGTTGCCCAGGTACCTGGATTTTGCCAGGATGGCATTGGTATTGACATTAACGGCCGAGGAGGTATCCTCTTCGGTGTCGTAGGTCAGCTTGGTGCATGATGGCTGCACGCCATTCGCCAGTGCCCCTGGGCCCCCTGCTTGCCAGTTGCCAGGGCCAGAGTAATCTGGAGTATGGGGAAGGGGGTGGTTTAGCGGTGCGGACGGCGCGGCTCGCTTGCCGTTCCTGGCTTCAACTATCTCCTGGAGTTGCTGTTCAAGCTGCCTGACCCTCTCGGCGAGTTGCTCTGGGGGAGTATTGAGAGTGTTGAGCGTGCTGGCGGGAGAAGACGTGGCCGTGGGACTCAAGTGCAGTCCAGAGACAGCATTGTGTTGCGAGTCGCGCCCGTTGATGCCATTCTCAAAACCCTGGGTGCTAGCCCTTGTCTTGATACGTTCATCGGGAGTGTAGGCACAAGCAGTAGCCCTTCGTGCCCGTACACAGTTCTGACATGGTAATTGCCTGTCGCAGCGTACCTTTCTGTGTCTACAGGCGGTGCAAGCCAAGGGTGGGCGGCGGCGGCGTTTCGCAGGGGCTGTAGAGCAATTGTCCATGGCGGCGTATCGGGTCAACAGGCCGATACGAGCCAAACATTGGCATTCTGGCTATCGAAATTCGGTGTGTTGTTAAGAACGTTGAGGGAAAAGTGACGGCACTAAAGGTATGGAGGATGAAAGACCGGTAATAGACCGTCTATCTGCCGAGTTCCACATCGAAACCCGCAGTAAGAAAATAAGCCGAGGTCGGGATGTGCTTTGCACCCGAGGTTTATCTCTGATCAGGGGTGACTCCCGTATAGAACTGCTCCATAGCGGCCTAAAACCGGTCTGTGCTGAGATAAGTTCTTGACATAAGACCGAAGAAAAGACCGAAACACCGTCTTACAACAAAGCAGTCCATGACCGACGCTCCCGAAGTGCAACCTTCGCAGGGCGCGGTGTAAATGGCAAACATAACATCTTTGTCATCATGTATGTAAAAGGAGCCGGGGAGACTGCCTTTCCGCTTTAGATAGTACAAATCATAGGTACATAGTAACCCCACACAGTATTGCATTTGGAGGCTGTTATGATCAACCCCTGTCTCCACCGGCCATCCACGAGGAGTGCGCGTTCAAGATGACAGGGACCCTTAGTACCTACCTAGGTACTCAAGTAGGTATGGTTGACATCGCAGCACCCTCTGCAGGATGGCAGCCCACACCTTCAATCGTATTAGCCAAGACATATTAGCCAAGACATCGAGACGAGACCCTCCAGCCTCTCAATGCTGCCGGGCTTTCATTTGAAATGCTATCATGAGGGCACATTCTAGCATTGACGGCCGCCTGGAGCTAATTGTTACAGCCGGAGTCGTCTTGGTCACTATGGGGATCTGCAACCTTGGAACACGTTTGGCGTCTTCTAGGATTGCTATACAACCCATCTTCAAGACACAAGTTATCAGATCAAATAACTTGGTAGCTTAGGTAAGATATCTACAGCCTCTCTAGAACTTGCAATTGTCCTGTTCTCATTGCTCCGGTGCGGAGTCTCCTTATTATAAAGCGTCGTGGGATGGACTTGGCGCAGGGCGTAAGTCCCTTCAGTATTATATCCAGGGCGCATCATTGATGATGCGTAGTAATAAAGACTACAAACTCAGCTCATAACGTGCAAGCTAGCACCTACGGTTCTCAAAACTTCGCGATAGCGGGCCGTGAGATATCGAGGTCCCAATCTACAACCAACACAAGAGCAGGAGCATCTGGTCAAAGCCATCAACTAAATATTTGTGTAAGTAGATACCAAGAGTTAACAGCGAGATATGACTCCCAGAAAGGCCCTTTGACAATTGCAATCATATCACATCAATACGCGGCATGTTTTCCTATGGAATCTTGGAATTTGTGATCGCAACTGAGTGGAGACATCAACCTCGTCGAGAAGAAGGATAGGTAATAGCTCATCAGTGATTCCGACTAGAATAACTCGCCTCGTCCGTCTTGAATATGTGGTCGACTTCTAGATTTAGCGATATATCAAGGAGTGTTCATGTAAAGGATGCGGCATGAAGCGAGATGTACGTATGTCGAAATGTCGCCCCCTCGCAAAATTGCACTGGGTCAACTTCCTGCCCCTTATTATATCCCTATCAAGAGACGTTCCCAATATTGCTCTTCGGGTTTATATGAGCATTATAGACTTTGATTAGATTGAGGTGGTAGTATTTCAATCTCAACTGCTATCACAGTGGACAACCCTTGGCCTGACGTCACCACTGGAAGATTTCTTGAGCACCAAGGCTAAGACAATATTTGAAGTCAGTCACCATCAAGCCACTACACAATCCATATCTATATTCTGGAGCTTGCAGACGACTGACGAATCTTATCCAAATTCTTATTCAGTTTCGTCATATCAACGGAGGAGAAAAAAGGACGAATGTCTTTCCGTTTTGTACAGACTAGTCATCCTCTGTTGAGAGCGCTCGCAGTCAAAACCACCCGGGTGGAATCAAAACCGTTCGCTTTGAAGACATTGTATAGCACGGCGGTCAGCACGCCAAAGAAGACAACAGGAAAAACCATGAAAAGAGCTTCTACATCCACTATCAGCCCTTCGAAGCCGAAGAAGCCTCGTGTCGAGTTACCCGAGTATCATACGACTCCATCTCTACGGACCGAGTCTGGAAGCATCATCTGGCCAGCTCCAGAAGACCAGATCGAAGCTGCCAAAGCCTTCATACTAGAATGGTTGAAGATCTACCCCCAGATCCTGTGATCAAACAGTGCTGACTATCAAACACCATAGTGCCGCGGCCGGGAAGAGGACATTGATCGTCCCGGACAAAGACGCAGACGGACTCACGTCCGGCGCAATCTTACGGAAGACGCTTGTGCTCCTAGGTCTCGACCCGGACTCTATATCCGCCCATTTCCTCAAGAAGGGCAATAACATCCACGACGAGAGCGAGCGAGCTGCCATGGCAGCTCATGATCCGGCCTACATCTTCGTTCTCGACCAAGGCTCGAGGAGGTCGCCGCCTGCCATCGATAAACCCCACAAGGCCCTCGTCCTCGACCATCACTATGCTCTCGACGGCGACTTTCCTGAAGGATCACAACACGTTACCGCGTGCAACAGTCCACCCATAGCCACGAGCTCACTCCTCACTTATCTCATCTGTCGTGACCTCGATGATGACGTCGAGAAACACTGTGACTGGCTGTGTATTATGGGAACCCACGGCGATCTGGGCAATACACTGAAATGGGAAACGCCCTTCCCAAGCATGAAGGACGCCTTCAAAAGGTACACCAAGAAAGCAATCAATGAGGCCGTATCACTTATCAACGCTCCACGACGAACATCAGCGTTCAATGTGTCCACAGCTTGGCATGCTTTGATTGATGCAGAAGCACCGGCGGATCTCTTAAAAAACAGAGACCTCCTTGCAGCCCGGGCCGAGGTCAACGCGGAGGTTGAGCGCTGTACGCACACCGCTCCAAAGTTCAGTTCGGACGGCAAGATAGCCGTCTTCAGGATCAACTCCGAGGCACAGATCCACCCGGTTATAGCGACTCGTTGGGCGGGACACCTCCAGAGCGCTAAGCTAGAAGTCATCATGGTTGCGAACGAGGGGTATTTGCCCGGCATGGTCAACTTCTCTTGCCGCATTCCACGGACAGCGAGGGCCAGGGATCCACCAGTCAACATAATCGAGGTCTTGAAGGAGATTGCGGCAAGGGCACCCGACGAAACGCTGCGCGCGAGGATGGGAGAGTCATTCGCAAGAGGCCATAAGGAGGCAAGCGGAGGTATTGTGCCGTTTAAAGAGTTTGAGGAGTTATATGAGATTATGGAGGTTGGGAAGAAGGCCGATGGAGGCACTACAGCAAAGAAGACTACGGGTGAAGAGTTGAAGCCTGGCAACACAATCACCAATTACTTTGGCAAGAAAGGATAGCAAGTTAATCAAGTCACGGTCGCCCATAAATGATCATGTCTACTCATTTTTGACCCAAGGGTCGGCAGCGTTCGACTGTCTGTGTGACATGAAATACCGAAGATCACTGCCTTTGCTGAATAATTCCACAAATGGGCAGCAATGATGTTTTATACTTTGGCAAGCCTTAGATACGTTTGCTGCTCCTTCCCATGGAAGGATGACAAAGCCGGAGGTATGCTGCGCAGCTCGAAATCCCATACAATCAGTGTGATGATGATACGCAATTGTAGGACTGCCAGCCTTATGCCTGGCCCACGAGACAACGTGAACGGGTCAGCAAAGTTTCGAATGAACGATGGAAGGGAAAACGACTTTTGCCTCCTGTCTTGCTGGGGATGAGGGGTCACATACCGAAGCAACCGCGCAGACCCGACCCATAAGGGAGCACAGGTCCCGCAGAGGGATTGAAAGAAATCTTCCCATTCTCGCCCCTGACAAGAAACCGCTCAGGCATAAATTGGCCCACATCCTCATCCTTCCATACACCATAGCGATCTTTTGCCTCCCGACTCGTCCCACTGCGCGCCGCCTCGTCGACAGGAAGGGCAGGAACTTGAAAGCTCGGCCCGTTCAACATCATGAAGACGTCCGTCCCCTTGGGGATCCTATGGCCAAGGACAATTGCATCTCGCGTTGCCCGGCGGACTACGGTAGCGACTGCCGGGTTAAGCCGGTGGTTCTCCTCGATAAATGCGTCGAGGTAGGGCACCGTCGTCTCGTTGATCTCGCGGGCTGTGGGGGGTCGGCCTGCCTCGGTGGCATCCGCATATGCGGCGCGGAGTGCCGAGCGCAGCTTCTGCTGCACGTCCTGGTGCTCTGTCAGGCGCTTGATGGCCGAGCGGATCGTCGTGGAGGTGGAATCCTGACCTGAGAGATATATACCGAACAGCTCATCCCGGATCGTTTGGGTGTCGTAGTGGAATTTGCGGTCCTGTTTCTTTGCCAACTGTGCCTCACGAAGGACCATGAGGTCTGCTGCGCACTTGGCTTGGTCTGCTGTTCTTTGACCTTTGGATAATCGTTCCCATGCGCCCTGCAAAACCTCTGAGATTGCCTTGTCTGTGCGTCTTCTAGCAGAAACCAGGGAGGGGAAGACCTTGAGGGCGAGATTCAAGGTCGTCCTCGGCCACGGTGTACTCAATCCTATTGCGAGACTGTTTCCCAAAGTCCGAAATTCTGTGTAAGTCTCCGACTCTTGTGCCACAGGGAATATTGTAGGGGTGTCAAGCTTGGCAGGGAGTTTGATCTCATCAAAACCTGACAAGAGCTTGGTCTGGGCTTTGCTTAGACCAAGCTGTTTACCCAGGCTAACCAGGAAGATGGTGTCCACCACGCCCCGGACAATATCCTGGTCGGCTGAAAAGGGCCAGCCTTGCGCGAGGCGTGATTTCTCATGCCAGAGCTGCAACCAGTCAGAGACGGCGATGTGGATGGCAGGAGCAGCCAAATTGTTGAGAAAGGCGGGAGACATGGTGTCTCGTAGGAGACTGCGGTTGGCACGAAATTCTTCGTTGCTTTCCATCTATAGGTCACATTAGAACCAAACACAGACTGGAGTAACGAAACCATTTACACGAGTGATTTACTTACCCATACATGGCCTCTAGGCACAAGGGGACTGAAGAGATCTCCAAGCCAGGCGGAGCGATCAAACTCACCCTGCCGCGCCGTTTGGATGTCATGGCTTTCTCGGAAATCAGTGATTATCACCCAAGGCTTGTCCAACGGACCTTTCATGAACAACTGAAAGATCGGGGAGTCAAGCTCTAGAGCCCGCTGCCTGTAAAAGCTCCACGGCTCGCCCGACTGCTTGCTCCATTTGCGAGCCTGTAGCCTTGGTCAACATTTGAGCGTTTCGCTGATATCAGAGGGACGCCTTACATCTGGTATGTCCCCTAGTATCTGCCCAGCACTTTTAACGTCATATGGAATGCCAGGGATAGGCTGGGGCAGGAGATGGCGATAAATGCAGACAATCAGTGCAGCTGACAGAAAGATAGCACCTATAACCCTCAACGGCGACTGCGATACGGACTGCAGCTTGATCACTAAGTCCTGGAGCTTGTCCATGATCGCGAATACTGAAGAGGAAAAGATCGTTATATCTCCGAGCAGAATGATCATCAGGCGTAAGGTTTTTGAGTAAGCAAGCAAAATCCCGATACATCGCATGCTACCCAAACAAATATAGGCGACGGATCTCTCCGCATCCGTTGAGCGGGCGCCATTATTTTATCTGCTTTAGCGTCGCGGTCCTCAGTGCACCATTTCTTGTGCAATGGACCCCTGCTAAGATGTAATTTACCGAGCGTACTATTCCCGCCGATACTCCCGAAGTCCTTAGTGAGATACTTATCGATAATCCTTAGGGTCCTCAGTAACCCTTTCAAGCGAGCAATATCGGATATATATTTATATTAAAGATTTATAAACCCCTCCCTTATATGATCATAGTATATGCTATAGGTATTGAGAAATATCGGCGTAGAATACTTTTATCCCTCAGGAATAGCAAGCGGACTAATATATTTCATAATAGCCAATGACTATACCTATAGGTAGTATATATAATATCACCAGCAAGGATGGAGCTATCTTGCTCCATCAGTGGTTGAACCTTATTCGCCTTCCATACTCTAGTTATCTATATCCTGTCCTGACGCCTTCAATATATCGCATGTAGGCACCGGTTCCTTGTAATGCCTTCGAATAATCAATACGCCTCTCTATAGCTCCTGATCCTTGGTTTCCCCCTAACTACCGGGATATAATGGCGGATTGGCCTGCTGCTGTTCTGAGATGGTCATGTGTATGTGATGGAGTGTTGTTCTTGTTTTACTTATATATAACTTATATCACTGAATTAACTCTTTCTACTTGCTCAAATAAGTAAGTATAGCAAGTTGCTATAAGAGTTCTATAAGTAGCTATTTTCTTTTTATATATTGAAATCTGCTATTCTGTTGATGTTTCGACTGCCATCTCTGATATATACATGTCCAAGCTCCCTAGCGGCGGCTTACTCGGCATCAATGGCTGCAGGACAGCATCTAGAGGCTTTGAAAGCGGTGCTTTCGGAGCAGGAACCTGCCTGCCCTTCTGCCACTCCCAATGTGAATCCCAATCCACACATCTCCTTGGATTCTCCTGGACAGGGACAGGCAGAGGATACTCCTCATACCACTGATGGGTAACCACCGTTGTATCAGCATTGCATGTGATGTACTGACGCAGCGCCTCGATACAATGGTCGAAATGACTAAGCCGCCGTTTTGGATCCAGCATCTCCAGCCATACCACGCTCCGAGTGCTATAGTAGTCAGCATGGAGGCTTTGATGGAGCAGGTAGAGACAATGCAGGGGATGGTGGCTGGCTAGATAGGCCATGTAGCCCCCACCACTTTCCAGGGGAAGCTGGACCGCACTTGTAAGCGACGCGCCGGAGCGGATAAGTTCTTCTTCACTTAGGCCCATCAAGCCCACTGTTCGTCGTGCAAGACGACATGTTAGCAAGGCAATCACAATCGTGTAAATGACCAGGCTTACTGCGAAGCAGATTGGACCAATTGCCATCGATGTACTCGAGAGGGTATCCGCTGTCTGGATTGTACGGCGACCATCGTGTATGGTTGAATTGCGTGATGTGCGAGCCTGGCTTGGTGGCTTCGAGGGCGGGGGATAAATTACCCAAGTTAGCAACAGGAGTTAATACCAGGAAGCTTGGGGTTCGTGAGTCCCTACAGTAATAGTAGTAACGTTCGAGATCGCTGCTACACTCGCATTGGCGGTTCAGGATGATCGGAATGCAGCAAAGCAAGGTGATAGCGAGGATGACATTGATATAGAGTGAAATCCTGCGTTCATATGCAAGCTTGGACGAAGATGATGGTTGCCGCGCTTCAGCACTTGAGCCATCGTAGTCGAGCAACAGGTTCCCATTTTCCAGGATGTCAAGGGGCTCCTGAAGAGTCTCCTTATCGACGCTGTGAAGATCCATGACTGTCTTTCCGCAAGGTTGAATGAAATTGTCAGAGACTGGGTTGTGAACGGCACATGTTAAGCAAAGCATTAGGTTCTTCCAAATAATAAATCGGGGAAAACCTATGCCGATCTCAATACTGGTAACTACTATGCAATCAGTATGATGAGCGCCATTTGAACGCGAGTAGCAAGCTCGTCGGACGCTTGTTACACAATATCCGGTGTCGCTAAATTTATCTCTGACTTCGGCAGATGTTCGGTATTTTGATCAAATAGAAGAGAATCGTAACTTGAAGAAAAGAAAGGTGACGCTTTGGAGGCGGCTTTGTTTTTTTCTTTTGGAATGCAAGGTCTGCATATATCGGGAGTGATTGCAACTCGGGGGCTAATGCTACCGTGATTCGCTTACGTGTCGTCCGACATCCTTACCGTGACTGCACCATGGTTCTTACATAGTATATATCAAGTCCGATATCGTCAGATTGCAGCTCTGGTGCCGATGCTGCCGTGGTTCGTCTTCATCAAGCCTGAAGTCTGTATCGAGATTGCAACTTGGGGGCCGATGCTACCGTGATTCGATCTGTCGCTCATATGTCGCCCGACTTCTGTATCGAGAATGCAACCTTGGGTCTGATGTTACTGTTGATTCCCTTATGTGAAGTCTGGTGTTTGCATACTACATAGTACGTACATAGAGTGCGACTTAGGGGCTAAATTGGGAACACGTGTGGCAAAAACCTACCCCCTCGGCAACGCATTTGAAGCGATCCGTACCAGATCAGGAATGTGGTATCATTTACTGGGACCTGACAACAGTGCTACTAGGAATATACTTTTGATACTGGGGAGCGGGAGGTGAGAGTCTGAGAGCTACCTCGGGGCGAAGCTACACATCGCGTACATATGTTCGCCACTGGATTCATGGTCATGGTCTACCCTCTACGCCGCCTGCAGCACATACCTTTGCTGCGACTGACTATGTGCTTCAGAGAACCACCCGATAGTATAGAAATGACTGTAATTGGGACCACCACCTTGCACTCAGGAAAAGCCTCTGTCATCGAATCAGTATCTACACTATTGGTCTTTCATTTATAAGTTCAGGATCTGTCCCAAGGCTTTAGACAAACGGTTTAGCTATCCTTTACGGCATGATGAGGACGTAAGCGCGGCCCAGCCATACGCACATGCCGTCACGCGGCGTGACCTCGGACTATTTGTCGACCACCTCTGTTGCATCTCCTCGCCAGGCCTTCCAGGGTCCAGTGATCTTCACTATCTTAGCAGTGAAAGGAAGCTCGGACCTGGTCTAGTTGTAGTCTAGACGAATTTCTAATTCAACGCCAGAGGTTGCATTCTCTATAAATGTTACACCAAGCGACCGATCCGCTACCGAATGCTAAAATTTGCGCCCCCAATGTCCTCGCTTCAAGGGTAGGACGAGCCGGCCACCCGGCCCAACAGCATCCAGATCCGCAGACCGGCAGACCGGGTTTGAGCCAACCGAGTCCCCGGAGACTGTGAGGGAGGGGCCACATGTTTGCACGACAGGGCCGATCGCCAACGTTTGGAGCTGAAGGGCATTGGCCCCTATATCCACTTTCATTGCCACTCTCGTGGTTGCAAGCAGTCATGCTAAAATTGAGAAATCCAAATTCTGCAAAGACATCGGAGCCAATCGCATTAAACCTTGATAGAAAACATGGGACGGGAGATGACGTGTTCCGGGTGGCTCTATTTTCATGTACCTTGAGTGCTCCTCGCTTGCGAATATAACCGGATTCGTATAGTGTGCCCTCAACCTTGACTGCCCAGGGTGGCACTGTGAGACTGCTCAATGATACCTGGGCATCCGATGCTACCTTTCGTCCAATATAGCTCTCGAGAAAGTCGTCAAATTTCAGTCCTTGAAAAGATCATAAATTCAGGCCTAAAGCTTGTACAAACGGACCAGTTCACGGTTCTTCAACAACTCACATAGTCTTGCTTGAACTTCCTGCCATCACAAAAGAATCCAAGACATCAGGATATCATCTGGTCAGCATGAAGCCTGTTATAACCATGTTCGCCATCATGATCCTAGGAGCCTCCGCGGCTCCACTGAAAGGTATGTAGCAAGGCCGATCATTCAACGTTCGCTAAACTAATTGACTTCACTCAGAAAAGAGGACTCCTGATGTTGAGTGAGATTATCATTTCCTAAGGGCTCGTGGAAAATAACTCTGACAATTTGATAGTTCCGATGTTGAAGATGCTGTCTTCCTCGCCGCGGGCACGAATGTTCTGTGGAGTGCTGACAACATCCCGGTTGAAGGTGCTTGAGGTTTTATTGGAAGTAGATCGTCGGGGCAGTTGGGTAGCACAATATGGCCGACATGTTACCTAGCCAGATTCTTGTGTAGTGTTTCAAGCTCAGAATGAGCGAAATGGTCATGTAAACGCTCCAGTCTTGGAGTGGCAGAGCCACTTGGAATATTTCTTATTCGTTGCTAGCTGAACTTTGGTTGAAATCGGGGCAAATTATCAATCAATTGATCTTCATCATCCCGCTCTGCTGCTGGCGTTATTTCAACTATTGCACTCGGTGAAGATATGGAATTTTGTAAGGTGCCCTGCTCATTTATAAGATTGTAGCCGCATGAGCCCGTGCTAGCAGCAGTCCAGGAAAGCAAAGCAACATCGTCTGGCCGCCGCTTAACACCCAATAGGCCATTACCGTTCAGTACACGAGATCGTACTGATGAGTACGAAATGCCGATGAAAAATGTCAACAAGCTTGAGTTATAGAATGCAAAGCCCGGCCCTATCCACGAAGTATGCCTTCTCCTGGTAAAACAAATAATAAAAAAAAACAATAAAAAAAAGAAAGCACATGAGAGCATCAAAGCACCCCTCCTATATCAATATCGGCAAGATAGCCAACAGAGAAAGAGGTTGGAAACTTGGAAAGTAGCGCTCATCTAGAGCATATATAACGAGACTAATACATTCTTATATATAATGTAATCGATTTCCTTAGTCCGTTTACCATGATGGTGGATGCTAGACTATGACGACCCGATTCTAAACATATAGCAAATGTTTTGACGCAAAGTCCTTCTGCGTCGATGTTGTGAGTGCCAGAATCCTCGTAAACTCAACCACTTCGAACCCGCATATATCAAAGTTGTAGATGCAGTACGCCTTCACATGAGTCGTTGCCCAGATCTCCGACTAGTATTGATATTTGCTGATGAGTTCGCCATATTGGTCAAACCTTACCGGCTCATACTTGGACGGATTCTCCTCGGACACAAAGTTCGACATAGTGGAAATTGTGTGCGAAAAGTCTGGAGCAACGAAAAAGGGAATGGAGTAGCGTGCTGGAAGTCCCGAAGAGGGTACTTGGGCAGGATCTGGAACCGTAACCCGATGCAAGGCAGAGATAAAGTAGTCTAGTAGATCCACTTGTCAATGCCTGTGACTTGGAAGGAGGGACATCTGGATAATCTCTGGAAAGGACAAACCGTTGGAAAAGCGTTGGAGCATATCACCAACGTTCACGACGAAGGCACCTTCCTCTGGCTCGGCATGCAGATATTCTCCAGATGTTGCATCCTTGAGCTCTAGACCTCCTCGACTGTCTTGGAGCAGTAATGTGATAGTGCTAAAACAAGAGCCAATTAGTATATATGTGACAAGAGAGTACGGCGCAGAACCTACCCCCAGTCTCTGTGTGGTGGCAACCTCGCAAGCAATTGTTTTTGCAGTTGGATCTTGCTGACAGCAGGATAGTGAAGTAAGCGCAATTGGCAATGGCGGTCCGACATAAGCTTGTCCAACGCCGCATTAGCTTCGTTGTCCAGACCAAGGCCAATGCCGATGACTTCGAGTAAGGTCTTGCTTATACCAGCAAGCCGTTCGTATAACAACGTCTCGGTTCTTCTAAAGCCGGGTAAGACATCTTCTGGAAGCCAGATGTTCTGTTGTACAGGATCGGTCTCGCTTCCTATTTCGTAGCTTTCCTAATGTTTGCTCAATATCTTCGCGTGTCCCAGGATGAACCACGGTGACGGGTACCTTGAAGTCAGAGATCTTGCGCAACTCTTGACTGATATCGCCCTTGCCATCTCGGGCATGAGCATCAATATCCTCCTGGGAGTAGACCTTCTCTTCTCCGATTCCGGAGTAGCCACGATGGGGCATGGGGCCTGGGGGATGTGGTGCTTTCATCTTCTCATTGTAGGGAAGGTCGAAGAGCTTCTGGACCCAGCCAAGCGCCTCGGAGATCTCGTGGGTACCGAGTCCATGGCCGGTGACTTTGGCGAAGCCAAAGCTATGAAGGGCCTCCACAAGCGACTTGGCGGACGTGAGACGCTGTGTGTCCGATATTGTCGGGTGCTGAGAGAAGAAGGGTGATAAATCAATCGTCGGAATACTCCGGGCTTCAGTATCAGGTTGGGGGCTGGGCTGCGACATATTCGATATAGGATGAGGGAACTCTGGGAAGGGACAACCTCGACAGAAAGATAGCGAACGAGAAAAAAACAATGCAAGGACTCGTAGGGTTAGACTCTCATTAGGGTGGCAGTTGGTGCTACCTTGTACTTCTGGAAGGGTCTCTGGGGAACTTTCCAAGTTGTGCACTGTGTTGCACCAACCTGCTGTTGGTACCCTGAAATGCACAACCCCTCAATTCGATCAATACATATATAGTATGTACTGCCACCCTCCAATGCACCCACAATCCTGCCTGATACGACGGCAATTCTCGCACTGGAAATCATATCCGAGTTTAGACAGCTTCATGCAAGACACGAACGACCCTTGTTTGCATTTGGCTGCTCCTTCAGCCGAAGATAAGATTAGTAGCAACTGCGAGTGACCGCCGGGGAAGTGCAGTTTCCACAGTTGGATTCCCGGGGTCTTGTTTTCCGGAGTTTACAATTTGAACCCGTTCCTCCCCAGAGCTTAGCCTCAGTTGCAGCAGATTTTGAGAATAGTCTCGTCTTGCACTCTGTGGAATTGGCAGAGTTCTATCTCCTCGTCGAGTTTATTACGCTGAAGACCGCTCTAGTACTTATAAGAAATGGCGAATGCTGGACAAGGCATATCGGAAGCCGGATATCTGGTAAGTACTTCCTTAAGTTGCATTTACTCAAAAGACTAAAAGTATGCCTTCCGAATCAAGGTTGTCCTCTGGGTCCTGACGGGATTGGTATCTGTCCTCCTCGTCGGCCGCGTGCTCATTCGGAGCATTCTCATCAAAAGCTTCCACCTGGATGATCTCTTCAGCTTCCTGGCCTACGTCCTCGTTATGGTCGCTATGATCTTGGCTACAATTATCAATCCACTGAACTATGAGGTTTCAGCAATCACTGTCGGCGAAGCCCCTATGCCCGAGACAATCGAATTCGCAGAAATGGTCATCAGGCTCCGGAAATGGAATGTGGCAGGCCAAGTGCTTTTTTGGACAGCCCTCTACTGCATCAAATTACTCTTCATGTTTCTATATAAGGTTGTTCTTAGTTCAAATCGCAAGCTTATCATGATCTGGTATGCTGCGCTTGTTTACATCGTCTGTTATTACGGCATTTGTCTTATTAGTGTCTTCGGCCAATGCGGTGAAGCACAACACTTGTGGACTATACAAGAGTGCAGCACAATATATATTACTGCGCTTGACCAAAAGCTCATCTGGGTGGACTATTTCTTCAACGTATCATCCGATCTTATTAGTAGGTGCTCTGAGCCTCGTATTCCCTTCCATCTTTCCTTTGCTGACTTTATACGCTGCCGGTAGTGGTATTCCTCCCTATGCCGGTTGTCTGGAGTTTGAATATGCCTACTTCTCAGAAACTAGCTATATCGGCAATATGCAGTCTTGCTATAATCACTATTGGATTCGAAACAGTACGATCTATCAAGTTATACCAAAACAATTTCGACTTGACGAATCTATATAGCTACCTCGAGCTCCTTATCGCCGCTATTACCTCGATGCTTTCAACTTTCCGCTTCATAGTCTCTCCAACGGATAAAGACCGTGAGTATCGACATCTTTTCTAGTCAAGAATCACTATGAGAAGTACGCATAGCAATTCTTCTGGCTACTCCATGCATAGCTACGACCGGGTATCTAGAAGAGGAGAGTCTTCACGATATATCAATATAGCAATAAGCATTAGCCAAGAACTTAAGGAGGTGGTCCCGCCTTTACCAACTCATAGAATCGTCTAATTACTACTAAGCATAGTAGCACTGATGAAAAGCTTCTTAATTAATCCTATTAGGGGATATCTAAGGATAGATATAGCATGATTAGCTATATATGCTATAATAATGAAATATTCTATATTATTATTATATAGTATATCGAATTAATATAGTATATTAGTAAAAGGGGTTTAATAGCTTTTTCTAAGCTTAGTAAAATAAGAATTATACTTTATAATTAAACTTATAACCTTATAATATATTATAAGTAGTACTTAGATACTTATCTACTTATACCTAAATAAGAATAATAACTAATAATCTAAACTACTATATTTATTATAACCTAAAGCAGGTTACTAGGGATTTAGTAGTAGAGAAGTTATATATAGCCCGAGTAGGGTAGAGCATTATTAAGGAAGGATCTCTATAAAGGAACCCTAACTTAGTATATATAATAACCTAAGGTTAGGGTTGCAACTATATAGACTATATATATAAGCAATATAGGCACTGCTTATATTACTTAGGAATATAAGCAATATAAATAGGATTAAAGAGCTAGATATATAATATAGCTAGTCGCTATAATAGATAGCACTCTCTTATATAGCTCTTTAGTTATTAATCTAAGTATTATTCTTATAATAGGATTTACCTCCTCTTAATTATAATATATTATAAGATAGATAAGTATTAGATAGTAGCGATATATATATATACCCTTT